>BQNB010005849.1:70888-100211 GCA_026074375.1 Tanacetum coccineum | reverse complement strand
CTATAGCATTGAATGACATCCTTCTCAAGAGGCAAAACAAACCAAATAGGCTTCCGAACAAACCAATTCAACCGGACGAATAATCCAATAAAACGGACACTCAACTTACATAATCATAGAATAGAACGATCCTCTGCGTTGCTGTGTTTTTTCGTGATGCTTACTGTTGATTTTAAGATTATTGCAACATTCACCAATATAACTAATGATTTTCAACCGATTGCTTAGTGGCAAAGAGAGTTGTGCCTATCACTCTAAAATATGTGAGGTCTCAAGTTTATGTGCAAACAACCTTGAATTGGCCATGCCAACCTCCTGAAAAGGGAGAGCTTTACCTGGTTTGAGTCTGTATGATGGTGGGTTCAAACCTCGTGGATCAGTCGGCAAAAAAGGTCGAAAACCATGATTAGCCAAAAAAAAAAAACTAATAATTTTCATAATTATTTTAGTTGATTATACATTGTTGATGATGTTACCTTAACAAAAGTGCGGAAAGGTAACAAAAATAAAAATCGTTAAACAACTATAAATAGTTTCTCTAATGTAATTATTAAATTATTTTCAAAGGTTTATTCATAAAATAACAAATAATATGAAGGACAAATGACAGCTAAATGTATCATAGTTGTTACGATTTTCTTTTATATGTATCGAATTTTATTTTTGTTTTTCTGTGTACTAATATTTTTGTTCGATACATATAGAAAGAAATCGTGACAATTATGATACATTATCATGTCATTAACCCTTATATAAATATATTATATATTTTCTTATTGATTTGTATTATTATAATAGTAAAAGTGGACCATCCATTTGGAGGAGCATGGATCGAGTAACTAAATGACGGAATTGAAATATCTCAATAATAGTAACCATCAAAGGTGTGGTACTGATATGTGACCAGTCCCAGTGGCCTGTCATTTTGTAACACTGATGGCATCGCTTCGTGGGTAACGAGTTGGTTTGGTCTTTTTCGGTTTGGGGACGAGGAAAAGGACGATTTTGTATGCATGTGAGTGTTTTCTGAAGTATATTTGTGTTTATGTGAAAAAGAAAGAGACACACACCATTGGTAGGGTGTGTCAGTTTAAGAAATGATGATGTAATGCTAGTGTGACACATCTGATATAGAAAGAGACGCGTCACTCGCACATCTAAGTCATAAAATGACAAGCCATCTTGCATAGAAAGTAAGTTTGTTACATGTTGGTATATGTTCACTGCTTGGATAACTGCCAATAGCAACGAAATTTCGCGACAACCAATAAGTCGTTGCTAAATTCACACAATAGCAACTAATATAGGAACAAAATTAAGCAAAACTGAAATCTTTGGTTAGCAACGAAATTTTAATTTTTGTCAACCAAACCATCAATTATTAGCAACGAAATTGCTAATATAACAGTGAACCATTCATAGAAATGTTTTGAAACCCGGTTCGACCCGACCGGTTCAACCGGTTGAAACGGTTTCGGTCGAAAAAACGGGTCAAATTAAACCGGGTTTTATATTTTCGAAACCCGGTTAGACCCGCCGGGTTTCAAGTGACCTAGGTTAACCCGGTTCTCGAGACCGGCCGGGTTTTGGTTTTTTTGTGTTTTGTTTACGAATAAAGTAAGTTAATTATATATATTTGCGAAGTAATTTTATTTTACATGTTACGTTAGTTATCAAATGGTTTTAGGCTCAATATATGAAATATTCATGATTTATATATATATATATATATATTTTATATCATTGTAAATATTTTTTTATTTTTTTGTTGTAGAAGACCATGTTGACTCGGTGGCCGAACCAGTAACCCGGTGACTCAACCGGGTAGATTAGAGACCCGATTTTCGAAACAATGATTCATAGCAAAAATTATTGGTAAAAAATTTTGAACATTTTTGTTGCTAAATCTATGAAAAAGTGGAGGGAAATTCCCACCTCTTTTTTTTCGCAAATGTTAACCAAATATATTAAAAATTAGTTTTCTTGTTACTACATTTATCGGTTTGACTTGACTTGTGATGTTAATAGGTTGAAATTTTAGATTTGATTTTAAAACGAAAGTTGTATATCTCCCTCTCTTTCGGTTTTGTGGCTTCTTAAATTATCAAAAGCGAAGTTCGTACGAATAAAATATGTGAGCCATAATACGGAAGGAGTTCTTGTTGATAAATATGTATACTTTTTAGAAACCGCTTTGTTGCTAAATTTGCAACGACTAATGATGGTCAACAATTTTAGCAATGACGAAGTATTGCTATTTAGCAACCACCATGGTTCGTTGCCAATTTCGTTGCTAACGCCACGTAGCAATGAATTTCGGCCTATTTGCAACGAAAAACTGTTGTTGCTATTGACACTTTTTCTAGTAGTTGTATGACATGGGATCTAGTTTATAAATTAATTGGTTAAAAGTTCGAAAGTTATAATTAAAAATAAAAATAAGATATTTTTTTTAGATAGGTAGGCTACTACCCACGTGAACATGATTATCTAACATTAGTTTGATATGCATGTTTAACATTTCATGAATATTTCCATGAGCATGTCTTTTCTTGGACGTATTAAGTCAAAACAAACTCGGTTTCGTTCTGAAATATTGATAAATGCATCGCAAAGATTGTTTCAAGTAGGTACTTCTATTAAAAACCAAACCTATGAATCGATTAAAACATTCCGAGTAGTTCAGATCTTAGTATACCTTGATACATCATGAAATGTGGTGTAGATCACGAAAACCAGACTTCTATATGAAGCCCTCGATCTATATGTATGCACAACCCGGTCATGAAGTTGCTGGATCACGAAAACCCTCCCCACGTTTTAACACCCAAGTAAACCGCGGCTAGGAGAGGCCGAATAATCATTTGCTCGGTGCCATGAATAATAAATCCCGAAAAACTACAATATTTTTAATCAGTAGTAGACGTACAAAATGTGTATAAATTGACACTCCCTTTTGATTTCATACATAACAAACAAGTAAAAAGAAATGATGGAGCTTATGTCTCTAGCTATCATTTCCATTATTTTCTTCTTTTTCGTCCTCCATGGCCTCGACCTTTACCGTAAAAGGAGAATGCCTCCTGGCCCTGCTGGCCTCCCCATCATCCGGAACCTTCTGGACATCGGAGCAAATCCCCATGAGTCCCTAGCCAAGCTCTCCAAGAAACATGGTCCACTTATGACCATCCGATTGGGCAGTGTCACCACTGTTGTGGCGTCCACACCCGACGCTGCTAGAGAAATCCTCCAACGCAATGACGTTGCGTGCTCTGGTCGTACTATCAGAGACGCTGCCACTGCCATGAACGACCATGACTCGGCCGTGATATGGATCCAACCTAATCAAGAGTGGAGGACCCTCAGAAAAGCCCTAAACACGTGCCTTACGCAGAAACAAAAAATTGATACTCTCAGCAGCCTTCGCCAAAACGTGATGGGAGCTATGCTCGAGTTTCTTAGAGAGTCTGGGCGAAATAACAAGGCCGTGGACATTGGTAAGTTGACATTTGCAGTAGCACTTAACCAGATGTCAAACACAATCCTTTCACATAATGTGACAAGCTACGACTCAGATGATATCGGGGGGTTTAAGACGAGAGTGAAGACAGTGATGGAGGTTAATGGGAAGTTTAACATAGCGGACATATTTCCGTTGTTGAAGCCCTTGGACCCTCAGAACATAAGACGCCAGGCGAAGGCAGCTTATAGTTGGTTGGATACACTCATTGAAGGTTGCGTAAGTACGAGGCTAAAACATCGAGAGTCAAAGCTTCCGAGATTTGGTGATGTGTTGGATTCACTGTTGGATTACAGTCAAGATCATGAAGCTGACTTTAAACTCAAACATGTCAACACTTTACTTGTGGTAATCCTCTTCTTTCCATTCACCCAGTTTTATTATCAAAATTAAAGGATTTAAGTTTGTGGAAATATCTGTTGATGCTAATGACAAAACTGATCATATCGTTAAATTGTAGGATATGTTTTTAGGTGGAACAGAAACAAGCTCAAACACAACAGAGTGGGTAATGACTGAACTGTTGCTTAATCCTCATATATTCTCAAGAGTCCGGGAAGAAGTTTCCGCAACAGTGGAAAAAGATGGAAAAATTCAAGAAGCGAAAATCCTTGAGCTACCCTATTTGCAGGCTGTCATCAAAGAATCCATGCGACTTCATCTAGCTGTGCCTTTACTAGTGCCTCACAAAGCCGAAACTGAAATCAAACTTGGCAAGTACGTTGTGCCTAAAAACACCCAAATTCTGGTGAATGCATGGGCCATAGCTCGAGATCCGAGGTATTGGGATAACCCACTCATGTTCAATCCGGAGAGGTTCTTAGGAAATGAGGTCGACTATAAGGGTCAACATTTCGAGTTTCTACCATTTGGATCGGGCCGGAGGATATGCCCTGGAATTCCCTTGGCTCTTAGAGTAGTGAGCTTCATGGTGGCATCATTTGTTTATCATTTCGATTGGAGACTTGCTCATGCGAGAGAAGAAATGGACATGGATGTCATTTTTGGCCTTACACTGATAAGGGCAACACCGCTTGTTGCTACTCCCGTATCCGTCAAATATGTCATATAAGTGCCTACGATGCGTATGGTTGGCGACCATATATGTTTTTTTCGTAACTTTGGATCACTAGTAGATCCTCATGTCTAAACTTCCATGGTTTCTTATTTCTAGCTTATTGCTAATAATTTTAATTGATCGATAAGACCTAAGAATGCGTATCTTAGCGGAATTCATGTCGTATAAAATGTTTCCGGACTAAGTGGTTGTGAGTAGTACCGGATGAGTTTATAAGTTTGCCTCTCTGTAAAAATAGTATATTAGCATTTCTATCGAAATTGTTCTTATAATTCCTTACAGGGACTAAGATATAAATCCCATTGATCCATATACTACAAGTCTTCTCATCTGTTACAGGTTTGGTGATTTGAGGTGGCTCATAGGCATCATCCCTAAAAGCCCAACCGAAAACGTTTCTAGTGACACATGTATTTCGTCTCCACAGGATCTCATATCATGAAAAAGTTTCACAAGTAAAACTCGACAACTGTGGTTCTTTAAGCTTAATGACGGAGACATGATATTTAAATATGGAGGGAACAAAAAGAACTTAATGTTTTTTTTAACAAAGAAACGACAATGAGCTCAAAGGCTTAATATTTGCATAAAAGATCTTATATTATGGCTAAAACAACAACAAACACACATTTATTGTTTTTTGCAGTATATATTTTAACAAAACTAATATGATGTAACAATCATAATCAGTATAAAAATAAATTTTTAAGAGAGCAGAGAGAGATAGCTAGTGACCTCATCCACGAGAACATGAAAGATCTAAAAGACCGTGGGGATATAGATAAGAGGACGGCCAAGAACCCCGCGCATTACAACCAAAATTACCTACCCCGCCCCGACAACATGCAACTTTTTTTAGACTTTACAATATCAACTTCCCACTTTCACCCACCAAACTTAGTGTAAAAAGACAAAAACCAACTCAACTATACCATTAAATTTTAACCTTACAAAAAACACAATATACAATTTACAAAAACAACGAAACACAAAACAACACAACAAGATACACAACAACACTCGAGAACAGCAACTACATGATCACAAAAGATAAAAACACAAAAAAACACACACGACACGAAACAAACAAGCTAAAAAACGAATAATACACCTAAAACTGTATACACCTCATAAAATAGCTGTGATTTGGTATATGGTCTTGAACCAATAAGACCGGAGACCTATATAGCAAATAATAAGAGCCATGTAAGAACGCGGAGATTGCTTTTCGAGGAACATCCCCCCACATCCCCTCCTCCGTCAAAAGAACACATAACACACAGAACAAACGACACGGATCTTTAAAAGTTATCAGAGCTCTCCGGTCTTAAGAAGGACCGAGAGGATGCCATATTATAAAAAAAGACATATAAAGGACGAAAAATAAAAAAAAATAACGATAATAAAATGATTAAACTGAAAAATAAATACAAATAAATACGTGGCGCACGAACGCCCCGGTCCCAACATTTGTTCGACAATGCATGTATTAAGAGAGGCATCATATTAGTTGTTCTTTTTTTATTCACATCTATAAATTATAAACAAAAAAAAATATTAACCTAATATATTGGTATTAATATACTATAAAAACAAATTAAAATTTACAATAAGCACAATTGTTGTTGTGAGTGTTGTTCATTTGATAGCAATCTCACTATGATGCCCCTTTAAAAAAAAAAAAAAATAAAAAAAAAAAAAAAAAAAAAAAAACAAAAAAAAAAGTAATTAAAAAAATAACAAAAAATTACAAAAAAAAAAAAAAAAAAAAAACCGGTTTATATTATGTTATTTTATTTTCTAATTAATTAAATTTTTAATGTTATTAATACAATTAAATATACATTATAAGTTAATAAACTTTTTTCATTTATAAAACCTAGTGACATCTTGAAGGTTTTTGAATTTTTGATTTGGGGGATGGCCGCCACTCATTGGGAGAGACGACTAGGGTTTTTTTTTTGAATTTTTGATTTGGGTATGATCTAAATATTAGAGAGCTAGGTAAGCTGAAGCTGAATAACATGTTATTCGTCTGCCATCTCATCTCCAACTCGGCACCCTCTTTAAAATTCAAAACATAAGCGTATCGAATAAAAAAATGAACCATGATTCGTGCTTTTACATTGCTCTGTAATTGTTAATGAATTCTTCCTTTTCAGCAATGATTCGAAGCAATTCGTTCCTAGCCGCCACCAAGTTCCTTGCGTTTCTCATATTGGCTCTAGTCTTCCTTTGTAGAGTATTCAAACTGTAGTTGATAAGGGGATGATATGGCAGCGACTCCACCCTCATCATTTCAGGACCTTGGCTACGCATTTCATCAAGATAGCGAGTCAACACATCCAACAAATTATTCGCCAGTGCGACCTCAACTTCAGTGTTTTCCCGTAGTCGCGTAAGGATACTTCGTCTCACATCATTTCGTTCAGTAGCCATAGTGCCCGTTGTGTGAAAAAAAATGAGTGATAGTTGAGAGAGTTTAAAGAAGGTGTGTGAAAAAATGAATGATGGTAAGAGGTATTTATAGACGGAAAAGTAAAAGCGGGTTTTTTTAATTAAGCCCGTTACTAGATGCTCACCCTAAATTTAAAGTTTGAAAGAAAAAAAACGAAAACGAGATGTGAATTGCCCGGCGAGGATACCAATAGCGTGTCAATTGCGCGTTTGCCGATACTCAATGACGGCGCTATTGGTACCCAAAATCGTTTTTTATGTACGAATAACACACCTTGTCGAACTCTCTTATTGAATTCATAAACGTAAATGTAAAAGTTTATCATAATTGTTGTTAGGAAAAATTACACGGATCGTCCCTGTGGTTTACCCAGAAATCATGTTTCGTCCCTATTTGATTTTAATTACACTGATGGTCCCTAATTTTCAAACTAATTACACTGATGGTCCCTATTTTCAAAAATAGGGACTAACTGTGTAATTAGTTTGTTTGAAATTTGTTACACGGATAGTCCTTATTTTCCAGAATATGGACTATCAGTGAAACATGTTTGATAAAATAGGGACCATCAGTGTAATTAAAATCAAATAGGGACGAAACATGATTTCTGGGTAAACCACATGGACGATCCGTGTAATTTTTCCTTGTTGTTACCAACTCGGCTATACCATAATTTTTTTAATGTGAATTGTCTACTTTGATGGGACACTATGTCATGGTCTCACCCACATTCGATCGATTGTAGGTTAAACACAATTATTTACCCATGGAATCTAACGTCCATTTATGGCAGTGCCATTTTGACACATTCCTAACTCATTGTTGGATAATAACACCAAGAAAACCATATCTTGAGTAGTTGTGTTTTTTTAGGCTGGATGTTATGGTGGTGGTAAACCCACTTGACGCGTCAGCGCCACATCAGCTTTCTCTCTAAAAATAAAACTCATCTTACAACTCACATTTCAACCGTAATAAAAACTCACATCGCCACTAAAACTCACATTTCATTAAAATACCTATTTTATATAAAATACAACCCATTAAATACCCACGCACTCACAACAAAATAAAATATATTAATTAAAACGTAAGAGGGCCCACCATTATCACAACTCACATATGTGAGTTTCTCACCGAATGGCTCCCAAAAATTGCCAAACTCACCATGCTAGTGGGGGACTCACCTAGGTGAGTTTTAGACCGGGATGTGACTCGCGTGTGACTTGAGGAAGTCACCTAAGTGAGTTTGGTCAAAGTCACCACCATACCGTCTAGCCTTATCAAACTTGATATACTAAAAGATAAATGATCAGAGGACTAATGAATGTGCTTAATTTCATGTTTAAACATGGGTGTCACTGTTTTATTGGTTTGTGAGACGGTAACCTCTTAGCTGCAACTAACAGAATATTGTCACACAACTTTAGGTATGAAATTATGCACATCTTTAGGTCTCCCTATCATATAACGTAAAACAACTGTGTATTACGGCAAATAATTATAAATGTGAATTTGTAGCTTCAGTGTGACCCGTAATGCAACACTTACGACTTCAGTTTACAGTTATTGGGAAAAAAGTCTATGAGTCATAAACGAAAAATGATAAAAATTAAAAGATTAAAAAATATTCAAACTATTAATTCATAATTGAATTTTGAGTTAAGTACATTTTTGGTCCTTATGGTTTGGTGTGTTTTCACTTTTGGTTCAAAATTCAAAAAATGTTTGGTTTTGGTCCAAAAACATAGTTTCGTTCAACTTTTAGTCCAATTCCGTAAATTTGGACTAAAATTTTTGGACTAAAAGTGGAACGAAACTATGTCTTTTGGACCAAAAGTGTAACGAAACTATGTCTTTTGGACTAAAAGTGGAACGAAACTATGTCTTTTGGACCAAAACCAAACCTTTTTTGAATTTTGAACCAAAAGTGAAAAACGCACCAAACCACAAAGACCAAAAATATATTTAACTCTTGAATTTTATTATCATTTTTAAGAAAAGAGTATTTATCACTTTACTCTTTTTTAAGAGTTTTTAAGTTTAAACAATAATCAATCATTACATGATTTATAAATAGTAGAGTTAATTGCATAAATGGTCTTTGTGGTCGTCCGGATTTAACGAAAATAGTCCCTCAAACTTTTTTGTAACGAAAATAGTCCCTATGGTTGTGAAACATAACGGATTTGGTCATGGGGACCAAAACCGTTATGAATCCTCTTACCACAAGGACCAAACTTGTTATGTTTCACAACCATGGGGATCATTTTTGTTAAATCCGGACGACCACAGGGACCATTTATGTAATTAACTCTAAATAGTATATATGCACTTATGAGTCTTAAGTTTCGTTTTCGTCTTACTACTTTAGTTTGTGTAAAACAAGCGCTCACTTATAATTTATAGTCGATATTTGATTTGTTAATAGTAAAATCTTTGTATTTAACAAAATCACATATTATACTACTGTATACCATAACTATGATAGCGTAGGATAATGTCTTTTAACCTTTTTCTTCTACTTATTGCGTTCTTTATCACATTTCTTGCAAAATAACTTGAAATGGTATATTGTATAAATAGTTTACCAAAGGTTGCATAATTTTAAATACGTATATTAACGAGTTATGTTTTCATGTGCGATGAAGCAACGAAAAGACTTTTATTTTGAAGCTATGAAATACGTAATGTTTTGGGTTAAGTCTATATATTACCAACGAATTTTTCATTTTTTACCGATCTAGGTAAGCAACTTATTTTATTACCAAAATAGTCATTGAAACTTTTAAATTTGTGACGATATAGTCATTATCACCACATGCTACCGGTTGAAACAAAAAATGACGGACACGTCATTTTTTTATTTTTTTTTACTTAATTAGACTTGTACTTTTAGTCCTCAATATAAAATAATTCTCTTACTTAGGCTTCTTTTTATTAATAGAATTAAACGAGATCTCATCTCATTCACTGTTGTCACAAACCCATTTACCAGAAATCCTATCTTATAAAAACAAATCCCATCTGATCCAAACTCATAAACATAAATCCCATCTCCTTCGAAGCACAAACACAAACTTCCTGGTTACTTTCTGCAATAATCGAACACCAAACAAAGAATTATGGCTTCAAAATCTCATAAAGAGATCTCCGGTAGGTGTTATATATTTTTGTTTTGAGTTTTTATTAAAGATCAATGATGGGTTTTGGTATAGATCTTTTATCTTGAAATTATCAAATCTGAGATCTTCTTACTTTCTTGTATTTTTTAGGGTTGTTTGTTGTTAGTTCTGGGATTCGGTGAGATGTTGTCACTGTTAAGGAATGATAAGAAATGATAAGCGAAACGCAGGCGGTGTACGGGCCCATTTTCCGATCGTCCCGGCGTTGGTTTTGAGTCAGGTTACGCCGCCGCTACTACCGATCCGCTTTGTTTGGATCATGAAGCTGAAGAGAAAGTTATTAAAGGAATTAACAAGAAGTTTCTGAAACATGTGTTTATGAAAATATATGGTTTGATGGGTGGTGACGTGATTTATGGAAACAAGAAGATGTAGTTGCAAGTTGTGATAAGAATGAAAATATTTTATACAGTAACTATTAACAAAAGGTGAGATGAGAATAAAAATATTTTATAACTATTAACAAAAAAGTTGAAAAAATTAGGGAAGTGATTTGTGCACCTTTTTTTTAGCCATACACCACTAATCGTGCATACCGGTGTTGTACTGTGTGCATTACAGGTGTCATTTAGTGGTGTATGGCTAAAAAAATGGTGCACAAATCACTTCCCAAAAAATTAATTAGAGTATACACGTGGAAAAAAAAGAAAATATTTAATTATGTGGAAAAGTCAGCAGGTCATAATACCTATATCGTTACAAATTAGCCGGTTTCAATAACTATATTGATAATATTCAAAGTTGATTACCTATATGTGTAAAATTCAGAAAGTATGTTAGTAATATATAGACTTAACCCTAATGTTTTTACAATAAAAAGCGTAAAGTTTAGTGTTTTTAAGAGAATAAGCGTTGTCACCGTTTCTAGCGACATTTATCACATTTTTTTGTACAACAGCTAGATGAAGCTTGCTGTTCATTCTCATAAAATGTTTCGAAGAAAAAATTTATATAGATATCAAATAATTACTATTTACATAAAATGATTTTTCTTACTTATGCTTTAGGGGCACATGTTAAGGATGAATCTATTGAAAGCTTGTTATTTTCTAAATAGTCAGTCAGTGGTTATGAGGCCTGATATGAAATCACTCAATAAGTGTTGATAATTAAGAAAGTGACACATAAACCGTAAGACCCAGAAAACCCTAAATTAATGAGTCGTGTAAATTTACTCGAGTGTGCCGTGTACAAGTAATATAACTATGATTTAGACGTTTTCCTAGGTTGACGTTTTCTTTTTAGAATACTGCTATTTAGTAATTAGTGCTAATGTTGACATTTGACTATGCATTATGAATTCTTTATAGCACGTCACTTGAGCACATCATTGTCATTAGCTATAACTTGTTACATGGTATACATGTCTCATAACATACCATAAAAATACCTCAATCATAAAGTAAAAAAATTAAAACACTCACCAACCTCATGGGTATGAGGTCAGATAAAGCAAATAACATAAAAAGGTAAACTTAAGTATGTTTTCAATCAAGTTACTCGACTTTTTTTCTTACACATAAAGGCGGCCAACTTTTTTTCTAACCGATTTAGGTTTTTTTTCTCACTTCCCGTTAACACACTAACCCCCATTTCATTATCTCCCCCAAAATTAGTGTTAATTTAAAACGAGAGTTTAGTGCTCGCGCGACGCGACGGGGCTGTTTTTGACTTAGTTTATGTATTTGTCGTTTGTCGGAAACGTTTTCTGTATTTCTCAGTTTGGATAATTGTTAGTTTGGGCCCTTCATTTTCAATTAACATTAATTTTGGGGATATAACAAAATGGGGGATAGTGTGTTAACGAGAAGTGAGAAAAAAAATCTAAATCGGCTAAAAAAGAGTTGGCCGCCTTTATGTGCAAGAAAAAAGTGAAGTACCTTAATTAAAAACATACTTTAAGTTTAGTATCTTTTTATGCCATTTGCCCGACCAGATAACACTAATCATAATGCAGTTTGGCATGCCATAGCCATACCATAAGTCATCAAAAAGCATTATAACATGCCATGAGACAACTGACTGAACCGTAGATGTAACAATTGTAAATAAAAATCATATAACCAATTAAAATGCGCCATGTAATGTGGAAGTTAATTATGTCACGTCTTTAGAGATATATGAATATTTGTAATATTATATGACTAATAAAAAAAAGAGTTAATTGCATAAATAGCCCCTGTGGTCTGTCGGGTTTAACGAAAATAGTCCCTAAACTTTTTTTCCGGATCCTCTCCCTGTGATTTCGACCCATATCGGGTTTGGTCCCTTGATCAACTTTTCCGTTAGTTTGACCGTTAAGTGAAGGTTCATATGGCTGAAATGACATAAATACTCTCTTACGTTTAAAAATATGGTCCCCATGGTTTCTGGGATATCAGATTTAGTCCCTAATTTTTTATATATTTTATTTAACTTTCTAATTAATATGTGTGTTAATTTTTTTTATTACAAATTATTCAAAATATATTTTGAATTAAGAAAATTTACAAAACAATATTCTAAAAATATTTAAAAAATATTCATTATTTTTTAAAGTTTTACAAAATTTATGTCAGAATAGTTAAAAAAATATTGGCAATTTTTTTACAAAAAAATTTCCGAATATTTCTTGCATATTTTTTGGCATATTGTATATTTTTAACAAAAAAAATATTGCTTATTTTTTACAAAAAAAAAATTTCGATGTAAAAAAATTTTGTCAAAAAATATGCAAAAATTTATATTATTGTAGGGATTTTCTAAAAAAATTTGTTAAAATATAACGAAAAGTTTTTAAAAGATTACGTAAAAATTTAATGAAAAATTATAGGTCAATTTTTAACGAAAAAATTTCGGTCAATTTTATGTTGAAAAATTAATGAATTTTTATTTAAAATTTTGGGTATATTTTTTTCGAATTTTTTTTTAAAACCTTTTCGATAAATAAAGGCTGAAATTTATTTTCGAATTTTTTTTTCTCGAATTTTAAAAACTTTTCGAAAAAGTTTCGGTCAATTTTATGTTCAAAATTTAATAATTTTTTTTTTAAAATTTTGGTTACATTTTTTTTAACATTAAATTAACCGAAATTTTTTCGAAATGGTTTTAAAAAAAATTATATATATTTTTTTAAAATTATCTTTTTTTTTAAATTGTTTTGAGAAATATAATAAATTAACACATATTAAAAATATAACGAAAATATATTTTGAATACTTTGTAAAAAAAATTATCACACATATTAATTAGAAAGTTAAAGAAAGTATAAAAATATTAGGGACTAAATCTGTGATATCTCAGAAACCACATGGACCATACTTTTAAACGTAAGAGGGTATTTATGTCATTTCAGCCATCTGAACCTTCAATTAACGGTCAAACCAACAGAAAAGTTGGTCAAGGGACCAAACTCAATATGGGTCGAAACCACAGGGAGAGGATCCGGGAAAAAAAAGTTTAGGGACTATTTTCGTTAAACCCGACAGACCACAGGGACCATTTATGCAATTAACTCTAAAAAAACATGAATAATTGTCCAATCGATTATAGCTTATGAATCACATTACAAACCAAACATCAATTCAGAAATTAGACGATGTTTTAAAACTCGGGTCGACCTGAATTGAATAGGTTGATTCAGCAGCTGGTTAAAGCATGAACTTTTTTTAACTAAACCAGTGAAACCCTGAACTAAAAACTCGGTCGAGTAATCCGATTTACAAAACATTCTCATAAAATTTGGATGTCATTCTTTAGGTATTGATGATTCGTGTAAATTACTCCGGTGTGCCTTGTACAAGTAAACTATGATTTAGACGTTTTCCTAGGTTGACATTTTCTTTTTGGAATACTACTATTTAGTAGGGGTGTGCACGGTTCGGTTTGGGTCGGTTTTTGGCTAAAACCGAAACCGAACCGAAATATTCGATTTTTATAAAACCAAAAACCGAAACCGCTCGGTTTTTGGCGGTTCGGTTTTTTCGGTTTCTCGGTTTTTGCGGTTCGGTTTTTCGTTTTTTTCGGTTTTAAACCGTTTAAATTTGGTTGTTGCTAATTTATATTAATAAACTTTTTTACGTAGAAAATTGGTTATTTTTTTATTATTTTTGTCAATATGAGCCTAATAATGTTTACACAAATATTTACAATTATACACATATAAATGAGAGAGACACACATGCATGTGGAAATACACATAGTATGATCATTGTCATTGTAACGATGTATTGTCAGGTAAACACACGTACACGACAAACATATATATAAACATTAAGATAATATATATTATAATAATTTCATCCATAAAATAAATATGAATTTAAAATTTTTAGTTATCATTTATTTATTTATATTATATTAATTATATATCATTATAAATCTGGTTTTGTGCGGTTCGGTTCGGTTTTTACGGTTCGGTTTCTAGTTTCGGTCGGTTTTTTCGGGTTCGGTTTTTTCGGTTTTCGGTTCGGTTTCAGTTTCTTCTGCTCACCCCTACTATTTAGTAATTGTACGTTTTCTTAAGTTGACATTTGACTATGAACTTCAATTATCTTTTAAGAGGGCACGGTGCAGTCTATTGTTGGGTATTTTTTTTTCTTATGACGCCCTAACTACATGTTAAACTGCACCGCCCCTTTGATGTTATTGGTCACTCGCCGGCCAATTCACTTCTTACCATTTTTTTTATTGAGTCGGGTATTTTTGGTGGTATGTCATAGGACCCACATGCACCAATAACTAAATGAGGAGAGTGTTTTAGTTATTGAGGTGTTATTTGGTGTATGCTAGTGTGACACACCGATAACGGTTTATTGGTGCACCACGGCACCTTGCACTCTAAGAGTGTTTGGTGCAGTCATGCACTTTAAATTTTATAAGGCACGTCACGTCACGTCAACACATACACCATATAACACCACTACAACTAAAACATTTTCTTGAGCTATAACATGTTATATGATATGTGAGTCTCATAACACACCACTAAAAATACCCCTCACAAATAAAAAATATACCTCTAACATCCACTAACCCTATGACTTATTAACTATGAGAACGGATAACAGTGACCATTGTGCAGTTTCACATGTCATAACTCATCAAAAAGCCCTACAACATGCAACGAGACTAAGGGCGAGCAAAACGGATCGCGGATCGGACCGAACCGAGAAACCAGCCCGAATCGGACCAATCGGATAGGACCAAACTTATTTCGGTCCGGTCCTCGGTCCATCCTTTTCTTTATTTTGGTTTTCGGCCCGGTCCGGTTTGGTCTTACGAAAAAACCCGCAATTATGCCTTGTTGGACCGGACCGGACCATTTCAGTCCGGTGTTTTGGCCGAAGTCGATTTCGGTCCGGTCTAGTTTTAGTCGATCCGGTCCAGTTTTCGGACCAAGAAAACTGCACCGTGCCTTTTAGGATGTAACAATTGTAAATCAAAATCATATAACCATTTAAAATGCGCGATGTAATGTGAAAGGTATGTCACGTCTTGTAATATTATATGACCAATAAAAAAACGTGAATAATTGTCCAATCGATTATAGCTTATGAATCACATTACAAACCAAACATCAATTCAGAAAGTTTAGTCAAAAGGTTTCTCCAAAAGCAGTCTCTGTAATCTGAGTATTATTGTTGCTGAATTCATAAGCATAGATGTATAAAGTTATTATAATTCTTGTTACCAACTCGGCTAGAACATAATGAATTTTAATGTGAATTGTTTACTTTGATGGCACACACAATGTCATGGTCTCACCCACATTCGATGGATTATTATAGGTTAAACACAATTATACATATATACTATATTTGAGTTGAAACGCTGCCGTTTTTGGCAGCGTGCTACAGTACCCGGTCGTGCTACAGTACCCGGCCCAATGGGCTCCTATTTTGGGCCGGCCCATTTGGTTTTTTTTTTTTTTTTTTTTTTGTAGGCAATGTAAAAAAAACCGCTCGGCATAAAATATAAAAAAAAAACAAAAATATTGACTTATTCAGATAAAAAAATACTCGCGACGTGAGGTCCCAACAATAAGACTATTAAAAAAAAACAAATATTTAAATGAGACGAAAAAATAACCCCGCAAGTAAAAAAAAATAGAAAAAAATTAAAATAAAATTTTTAACGCAAAATTAACCCGCACTCATTAAATATGAGACCGAAAAAAATAACCACAACATTAATGCAATAAAAAAAGCTATGTTCCCATAAAATTATATTAAAAAAAAAACCGTATAGCCAAAAAAAAAAACCTTTAAACATGAGCTCCCCCACATAAGCCATATAAAAAAAAACAAACTATTAAACATGAGGCCGAAAAAATAAAATTACACAAAATAAAAAAAATAAAAAATAATAATGCCTCGCAACTATGCGAAAAAAATTAACAACCCGCAGAATGAGTTAAAACTACGTCGTTTTGACGTTGTTGCTACAGTAACCGGCCCATTGGGCTCCCATTTTGGGTCGGCCCATTTGACAATTTTTTTTTTTTTTGGTTTTTCTTTTTTTTTAACTTAGCAACTTAAAAAAAAATTGCTCGGCACAAAATATGAAACAAAATTATAAAAGTACTTATTTATTCAGATCAAAAAATATCCGCGACATGAGACCAAACACATAAGCCCATATAAAAAACAAACTATTAAACATGAGACCGGAAAAATAAACCCGCACAAATTAATATAAAAAAAATTGTTCGGCACAAAATAGGAAAAAATATTACAAAAGTACTGATTTATTCAAATCAAAAAATACCCACGACATGACGCCTAACACATAAGCCCATATAAAAAACAAACTATTAAACATGAGATCGGAAAAATAAACCCGCACAAAATAAAAAAAAATAAAAAAAACTTAACGCCTCGCATCAATTAATGCCGCGCGTATCATGCTTAACACATATTTACCCAAATCTCATAAAACACCAAAGTATGAGACTTTCGTCACCTCTTGCGATTATCCACATCGTCTTCTGCGTGTGACACTGAGTACTACAATGTAACTCCTTTAAGTGATAGTTATCCAGGTCATCAACCATCCACCCCGACTATTGGTAACTAGATAACCCAAGTCTTCATCCTAAATCTTAAGCTCGAGCAAGTTATCATTGAAAGTCATGCATCCAACCAACCCCGACTTCAAGATAAAATAAGTACACGCCTTCGCAAAATCCAACTTCAATCTCAAATAAGTGATACCCAATTAACTCCGTAGTCACTTTTAACTTACATATCAAATCTAGCCATTAAAAGTTAAGTTCCAATGATTCTTTACAAAGATCGATCCCGTACTCATCACAAAAAATTGTCACTTTGTCACATTAAGCCTCCAAATATAACCAAATACTAAAGAGTATCAAACGTTAAGCTTATACACCACACATTTTTGCAAAATTCGGATTTAATCAAATGCATACTAAATAATAGGCCCAATACCAGCTTAGTGCACTATGGTGCACGTCCATATCCAACCTATTATCTTGTGATTCATGAAAACAATAGCCCATTAGCTAAAATATTCGGTGTAGACAATTATCAGCCCAATAACCTCACAACTCCATTACTTGTCTTAGGGATATAAACGAGGGGCATATTGTCCGCGCGTTGCGACGGGGGCTAACTCAGTCTCGAAAGGTATTTGGTTCCAATAGCAGCGTGTTTTTGGTATTTTGGTATTTTTAGCTCAAGTTATAAAGAACATCGGACATACAGTTGGTGTTGTATATCCCACTATCTTTATGGACATGTAGGCAAGATACATTCTGTAAATTTCATTTAGGGTGGTGAGCATAACGAAAGCAATACTAAATAAATCTTTCAACATGAACAAAGAGTCATATTGAATGGATGTTTCTGGTAACTCCAGCTAAGATTCCAACATTTGCAGAGCATGAAAGACAGAAATCATGATTGCGACAATCTGCTTAAAATATAACAGAAATAATGTAATTATAATCCATAAAAAGGGAAAGCTTTAGGTCAAAAAATGAAGCTGGACTCATACATGAAAAAGTTAGGCAGGGAGTGTGCCAAACCACGATGTCAGCTGTTGAGACCTTACTTGGGTTGGTTGCAGGCCCATATCTCTACTCAGATCAAAAGTCATGGTCACTTCAAGTGTGTTTGTTTGCTACCCGCTTGATCTCAATATTTCAATTATAAATGGACCAATTCGGTTGTTTGTTCCTTATCAATGTGCCACAATTCTCATATATACAACAGTCTTGGGTGAACAGATAAGTGATAATAATTGTATTAATTCTTACTCACCTCTTTTATCAAGACGACATCTTTCACCCTTTCACTGCAGTGGTGTTCTGCACTATTAAGTCGGTTTGCTTGTGAGACGTGAAAAAAGGATACGCACCTGTAGTGTGGATATAAGGAGTTCATTAGCATCCGTCGCAACATACTCTCGTAACAACTTGCTGTTCTTCGTGGTCTACCACACATACTTCTATAAGCTGCAAAAGTTTGAATCATTATTACTTAGAATAGCCTGGTATATCTCGTTTGAATATCTTTCAGCACTTTGGACATAAGTTGAAAAGCGCAATTTTGTACCTGATATTCACATTAATATATTGTAAAACCCTTCGAGACAGAAGCAATTATGCTTCAATGCAACTCTTCGGACTGGTCATACTAAAATAAAACCCCTCAAGATCTCCAAGGTAACCTGATAACAACGACAATGGGATGTAGGTTAGTGATGTTTGAACTTTCCAACCTATTTTTAGATAGGCTCTAGTTGTTTCGTGTTGAGGTATTTCGTCCCAAATCTTATTCATGTATTTTCTCGAATAAAACAATAATCTTACATACCTTCAACAGGTTGTGGGTTAGAAACGTATTTTCCATTGTTACCCGTGATTACAGGCACCTCTGTCAGAGCACACGTTGGCCCACCACCACCGATTAAATCAGAATTACCCATCGGCAGGCTCTGAATAGCATAGCTCAATCCAGGTAACGGGATCCTACATGATATAGAATCAACTTTAAGCTGAATCTTAGCATATCCTGCAACTCTAAAATATTTGTTTGCACGATTAAGTGGTTATAAATCGTAAAAGCCACACCTGATATCGACAGCCTAAAGTCCACCATGGTGACTTTAGTGGCCCTCTTGCAGCATCTTTAGCTTCTGGTTTACGCACAATCCTATATGTTTCACAAATGGGTTCATAAGCAAAGTCTTCAGTCGAACTTCTGTGCTCTTCGAGATTGTTAATTTAATTGGTGATGACTGTGATGACAATAATTGCAAAAAATCAGTAGCGCCACATAAAAGACCTTAAGGTATAGAAGCATAGGTTGTTTGTATTAGAGAAGGCAAGACGGGCGGTGACGACAGCAAGTCAAAACGGATCTTTATTTAGTATTTTCCAAAGCATAACAAAGGGTAAATATTTTTAAAGCAAATCAAAATAGGTGGTTGGTCACAGGCTTTTCAGGTCGGATACGAATAAGTAATACTGGAACCTTGGAGTATTACCTCAATGGATATCGCTCTGCTTTAGCCCCATATGCCAACCTCTGCACCCAATATAAAGATGGAAACATGATTAAATAATATATTTAAAGTAGATTAACAAATATTATAGTCTCTACTCAAGAACATAATACACGGTCATTATAAAAACAAACGAATGTCAAAGTGATTTGTTATGTTAACTACTTATGTTACCTGAATATAGGCATAATCTGTCTTAATTATTTGCAGCAAGCGTTGTTCATTGATGCTGCATATCTGGCTGCTCTAAAGCGCCTACAATGATGCAAGTTAATTTTTGTTGTTGGGGCAACACCGTCTACACCACATTTTCAAAGATATTAATAATAGCATCACGTCATATTCAAAAAGCTGTTACAAATTTTTTCAATAATTGCACATACCAATAGCGATAATTGCAGCGTATCTGTTTGGAGCAAATCGGTTTCTGAATTTAAGCGACCGGCTTTTGGCCAATACTCATTGGAAACATTCTTTACCCAGCCATATCTAACATGTCGGATGTGCTTGTTTGCTGCAAATAGGCAAACAAAAAGTGTTGAGCTCTCATATTTCCTACGGAGTCTGAATGGGTATACGTACTAAAGGATGGGAATTTTATTAAAAAATCATAATACTTTGCATAATGGTCATATAGTGATCATCTCTTTACCATACTATAAAATTTAGTCAAAACAAAATAAGCAGTAATAATATAGACTGAATTTTTATACCTGGTATGCCTAAACTTAAAGATCCTGAAAATCACAAATCTCGAATATCCTGTTTACAAAAACATAAAAAAGGCTCAAATGATATTGAAGATACAACATGATTAAATTATTTAGCGTTTAAAGAAAGAATTCATATAATATTGTAGAATACGAAAGTGTCCACTCGAAGGCCTTTTTTTACTTATAGTTAGGGATATATACTATTGATAACGGACCAAATGATATTGTAAAAAAAATTGTTTTCTTGGTCCTTTTTATGGTGTTCTAGTAGATGTAATAGGATTTTTTTGGGAGTATTGGTTAAAATAAACCCCTATCTTATTTATTTTAATGTCTTTCTAGCTCTTGCTAGTTTTTTGTTAATAAAGTTGCGTTCAAAAAAAAAAAAATTGTTGGTAGGTCAAGACAATCCATCTTGTTCCTACCTAATAAGTTAAATGTTTGGACAACAAATATTATCTAAGCATCGCCACCTATCGAGAACTATAACAAACAAAACCATTACCATCATCACCAACACAACACGAAAGGAAAAAACTCATATATCATCAGATGTCAAAGTCACAAATTAAAATTTTAACTTGCCATACAAACTTAAAAATTGACTATCACCAGTAAATCTAACTTCACAACTTATTAACAACTTTGTTTGTTTCTTTTTCATAAATAAAAATCTTAAAACTTGGACAAATGAAAAGATAAAACGTTGTAAAATATCATACACAAAATCTAAATTTTAAACAGAACACCAAAAATTGTGATTGGAACACTAACCTACTATTTTGTACCGCATACTGGAGTAAGGATTAGCAATGACTAAATATAGTCAACAAAACGTGTTGTCCAATAGCAAATGTGATAGATATAAAATAACATAAGATCAATTTTTACCTTCAATTTGGAGCAACTTAAGCTTGCGTGATGCTTCCAATACAAACGAAAACATCACCTAATTTACAAAAACAGTACAACAATAAACATGAGAGCACTACCAACACGAAAAGAACACGAACCAAACCCGAAAGAAAACCTAAAAATATAAGCACACTCAAAATAAATAATTTAACTATGATTGATAAACTTACATAGCCGATATGTTTAGGTAAAACTTGTTTTATGCAATTTTAAGCCACTGCAATTTGCCCCTTTTTTGAATCTTGGTTTAATGGTTTATGTGCTGTGTGTTTGTTGATTTGATTGAGAAAAGCGGTGAGACAGTTAAGATACTTCCAGAATCCAAAATATACAATATGATTAACGGGCCATAAAACACGGGCCAAAAAGACAGGCCAAAAAGAGCCCAACACTAAACACACCCTATTTTGTCGTGTAGCATGATGCGTTTTAGTATATTGTTCAATGGTCTAATTTACCCTAGTTATTAGTAACACGAAAGAACCAACCAAGAACAGTAGAATATCACCACTTAATGATTACCTCATTTTTGTTGCAAAATAATTGCAACGTAATTAAGAGTTAGATTAAACAAAACATAAGCATTGTATTCAAAATACATACAAAAATAAAATCAGACCATTCAGAAACTACCCTTTTTAACTACTTGTAAATCCGATTATTACTTTAGTTAGAATACAAATATATATATTTCAAAAAGTAAAGAACAACAAGAAGAGGGATAGAGAAAAGTGGGTGAAAATGAAACAATGGTGGAGTGATGATAGTTAGGTGTGGGTTATAAACGACATTTAACTCAACTAAGCTCAGTTTAGGTTCAGATTATTTTTAGGATAGGTTATAAAGATCTTTTAGAAAGGTGTAGGTTATAATGACACTTCTATTTTTTACATGTAATACCTTCTTAGTTTTTTTTTTTTCTTTTTCATTTTTTTATAATTTTGTTTATATTTTAAAACTGTGAAACAGAAAGAGCAGAACAAAAATTATAAAGTTGAACATAAAGTATACTGACTAAAGTGAGTATTTGAAGAACGTATGATGACTATTTATTGCAAATAAAGACAAGAAATAACCAAACTAGAAAAAGAAATGGACCTCTGGGACAAATGATGTAATTTACCCTAATTATTAGTAATAAGAAAGAACTAACCAAGAATAATAGATTATCATCACTTAATGATTACCTCATTACCTCTGAAACTTAAGAAGACATCATACTGGTACATGTTTTGAACATATCATTTTGAATTATACGCCATTGAAGGTTTGCTTTAATGATCATCTTAAACCTCATCTTTATTGCAAAAAAGTATCTAAAAAAATTGCAACTTAATTAAGATTTAGATTAAACAAAACATAAGCATTGTATATTCAAAATACATATAAAAACATAACCAGACTATTCAGAAACTACCCTTTTTAACTACTTCTAAATCCGATTGTTATTTAATTAAAATACAAATATATATTTCAAAAAGTAAAGAACATCTAGAAAAGAGAAAGGGAAGAGTGGTGAAAATAAAAGTATGGATGAGTGATGGAAGTTAAGTTTGGGATATAAAGGGCGTTTAACTCTACTAGGCTCAGTTTACCATAGGTTATAAAGATCCTTTAAAACGTGGTAGGTTATAAAGACACTTCTCTATAGTTACCTGAAATACCTTCCTAGTTATTGTTCGTGTCCCAGGGATGGCACCAACTTGTTAGTAAAATTTGTGTTATAGGGTTGAGTTGGACCTGGATTACTTGTTGGGCCCGGCCAGCAAGCTGTAAATGGGTTTGATCTTGTACTAAATCAAGTGATTTAGATAGTTTTCTGCGCAAATAAAAGTAAACCGTTAGTCTTACCGTGGGGACGGACTTCACGATTAGACTCCTGCGTGAGAGTAAGAGATCATGTTGTCAGAAGTACGTATGTCAGAATGAGAGAGTAATGTCTACCTTTTTGGAGTGTACGACGACTCCTATTTATAGGTGAGTAGTACTAGGGTTTCCCAGTATTTCGCGCATAATCTGTTAGTGGCCAGAGTGGGACCCTTGTCGGGCAAGGATCCGTGATAATCGTGATTGCTGCAGCGAACTAACTTCCGCGGACGTTAGTTAGTCCGCTGAGTAGACTTGCGGAAGCGGCCTAAGGATAGTCCATGTCCGTCTTAATACCTCTGGACCGCTGCCAGTGCAATACTTGGGCTTAGTTCCTGTCCGTTATGCTTATTTCTTATTTAATTGGGCCAAAACCTTATTTTAATAGTTTGTACTTGGCCCAAAGTCATGTTAGACTTCCTATACGTCATCAATAATGGTACTAGAAAATTTTATTAACATCATTTGAAAGCTTAAACAATCGACTAATATATAATATACGGTTAGAATCAACTCGATTTTAAGACAATGATATCTTAAACGAAATCTGAATTCGAACACCAACGTCACAAACGAAACTTATTTATTCCTCCTTTTGGCTACTGCTAACCATTTTCTCCATTTGGTTTTGGGTTTGTTATTTTTTTTACTACGTATTTGTTAACTTACAAACAATTAGTTTATATGGTATTTAAAACCAAATTGACCGATACTTCAACAGCCCGCGATTCAATCCTTTATCCAGGGTTCTAAATAGCGCCGCATAGTGCGCTATAGCGGCGCCATAGCGCGAGGCATAGCCTCCACGTTACGAAACAGGTCAAGGCGTCGTCTTTAGGCGTGGCGTGTAATAAAGAGTGATAAGGCGTGATATAGCGCTATAGCGCAAGGCGTGACGCCTTTTTTTGAAGCTTTTAAGAGATTTATTTTTTTTTGAATTTTTTTAAAATATTTATTGGACTTGAGCTTATTTACAAGTATATATAATTTGGGTTGCATGAGATTCGGGCTTAGTAACTCTATAACTCAATTTTAAGCCTAGAAACTAACTACTATTGACCACTCAATAAATATTTTTTGCCGCTTTGAGTCACGCCTTAAAAACGCTATGACGCAACGCCTCACGCTAAAGCTTGAGGCTTGGCTATGCCGCTACGTCACACTTCACGCTATTTATAACCTTGCCTTTATCTCATCTATGTTTAAATCAGTATTTACAACATAGCACCCTTCTCTTTCTTGTTTTAGTATTTTCAACCTTTCAAAAAAAAGTTGAAGTTTCTATTACAAATTACAAGTTAAATTACGGGTTTTGTTATAATCTTACCTCTTTTAAAATTTACGGGATCCCACGATCGACCTCGGTCGTGATAATTAGTATTGGAGAGGGTGAGATAGTATTTAATCGAGGTGAGAGAGAATTGGTATTTTGAGAAAGAACCTGCTTTGTGATACTGCTTGGGCGGTTTACGTGATTCGTGACTCGGAATCCAGTCAGCGAGTGTGTCGTAAGATAGACGCGGACGGTGGTTGTGGATGCCCCGTCCGGTCTTTATGCCGCGGTATTGGATGTGCGACTGTATTCTTTCTTGGCTTTGAGCGTTATCTTTCTTTGTTTCGTTCGTGACTAAGTTATAGGGCGTGATCCGCCCTATACGTTATCATTTTCCATAACTTTACAGTGAGTTCGTGTGGCTTCGTCATTTCAACCTTGCTAGCCAAGCAGACAACTAAACATAAGCTTCAATCTTGTCAAGTGGGCTCAATGTATATGTTTCATCAAAATAATCATTTATGTAATTACTTGTAATACTTACAGTTTTAGCTACGATTTACATAATTAATGTTATGTGCAAAGCAGTTACTGATTTTATAAAGTAATAAAAAAGCAACTAAACAAGCTAGATTGAAAGAACTAGCTAGAAAAAAGTTACATTAATACTTTTATGTGCGATTTATCATTCAAATATATTGTTACTGTAGTGAACACTATGAGAGGTAACGAGAGGAGAAGTTTAATTAAGTGACACGAGCGAAAACGTGTGACATGCTTTAAATCGCAGTTTTTTACCTTTTACATTTTACTTCTTTAATGTAAGGCAGTCCTTTTGAAATAGAGTTAACTACATTTTTGGTTCTTATGGTTTACCCGGTATAACACTTTTGATCCAAAACGTTTTTTTTAACGGATCCTGTCCGTTTTTGGTCAACCAGTAACACTTTTGGTTCATTTTTCGTTGACCATTAGTTTGACTAGTTAAAAAAACATGAAATACCTAAAATACCCTCGGATGATGATGTACAATGACTAAAATGCCCTCTCCTTTATTATTATTATTATTATTATTATTACTCCCTTCGTCCCAAATTAATAGTCCCTCTTTTCATTTTTAATTGTCCCAAAATTATTGTCTCATTCTAAATATAGTTGTGAGTAATACCATATTGCCTTTAATGATACTAGAAATTACAAATTTTATTCAAAGCTTTAATTAATTTCATAAGGGTAAAACTGTCATTATGCAAAAAAGTAAGAAAGAAAATGCAGTAATCTGTGTGTTTTTTGTCGAGGAACGATTAATTTGGGACGGAGGGATTATATTTTTTTACAATATCACTTCTATATTTAGACAATCAAACCCACAAAAACATCTCCCTTTATATCTCCATTCATCCCCCCTTATATATGTAGGGAAACATGTACACTTTTAATTAAAATAAATCAGATTTCAATTAATAAATAATTAACAGAAATAAATAACATAAAAGAAAACATACCGAATAGGGTAGAAGCAGAAGACAGACACTATGAACGATAAATAAGAAAACAGTAAAAGGTCATGGAACAAGGCACGTGTTAGACACGCTTCCCTTAAAACAGATTCGCCGTCTGTTTCCCAGGGTACAACGTTCAGAAGCATTGTACATCCGGACCAACATACTTGCCCTGAAATATCACGAAAAACTAGATACTTCTGATCGACAAGAGTGTTGGAAAACTTGTTAATGGAGATTTTCTCTCTTGTGTGTTTTTCCTTGATTGGTATATTGGCATAGTTGAGATTGCCATCTATTATACACATACATATTCATAATGGTGGTAATGTGCAATCCAATGTAATCCCAAAATGTCAATTAATGCCTTAATAATGATTCATTAATTTTCTGTTATAAACCTTTGAGTCAAATAATAACCGCCAATTAAATTGTCAATTAATGACCCATTAATTTACAGTTATAAACCTTTGAAACAAATAATAACAGCCAATTCAATTGTCAATTAAGGACACATTAATTTGCAGTTACCAAACGAGCTCGTAACTGACATTTAACCATTTTCCTCCATTCCAACTTTCCTTCTTTAAGACTCGATATCTCATTCACACTAACTTTATTTTGGACATATACTGCTCGACCTTGCCCTTAACATTTAATAATTATATTTACTAATAATTATCTATGTCCAAAGTTAGTGAAAACACATTTTCACTAAAATTTTTCCAACAATCCCCCACAATGAAATGGAAATCGGTCAAAAACACTCGAAATTTTCGGCAAAATTTTTGCGGATTGAGTCGCATATGATAGGAAGGTGTGACCCTTTTGAACCTACCCTGTTGAGATGCACTTAGCTCCTAGATCTGTAGACGCGATGTCCTTGAACTCAGCCTCTGTTTACGTAGACGACAATACACACTCACACACGACTCTCCCTGACATTGTCAAGTCCTCATAGTCGTGCTCGTTATGGTCATGAGCACTAGCCTGGTTCTGCAAGAGCTCTTAGGAATTGCGCCCCCCACAATTCCCTTCGAAGCGACCCTGTACTTCTCTCTCACATAGGTGATTTCATACCGAATCATTAAAAACATATGTTTTGCGATTTCATCTTGAATCATTATGCTTTGTGATTTCCACCTGAATCACACAAGCCATATGTTTAACCTCTCAACAAGTCACATTTGTTATAGGAATGGACTAGGATGTTACAATTTAAGTAACACCCCCATATTGACGTGACTTCCCCCACATTTCTATGATTAGGTTGTCCTATTGAACCTAGATCTTGGGATCTCCAGTCAACTGGGTTAGGTTTTCCTTCATAGAAACTCATTCCTTTAAGGGCTTTAGTCTCATTCCTTTAGACGACTCTCTAACTAACTCTCTGCTTAAGCCTTTCGCAAGCGGATCCGCGATGTTATCCATTGACTTTACGTAGTCAATTGTGATAACTTTGTTTGAGAGTAGTTGTCGCACCAATCACCGTCTATGATGAATATGTCTCGACTTACCGTTTTACATTGTGATATGAGCTCTGTCAAAATTCAATTGACTATCACACTTGATACACATGGCCGTTACCGGTTTACGCCATCTTGGTATGTCCTTTACGAATTAATCGTAAATATCCCGCATATTTTATAAATTTATCTTAAATGATAAATTCAGATTTCATCATAGATTTAGCTATCAGCGTCTGTTTGAAATATTGTCAATATTTCTAAGACATAGCTTCCACTTAGCGTAAATACATCCGCTCTAGTGGATCTAGATTCTTATTCCTCCAAGAATCCGTATTTGCATTACTCTATCATTTGATAGTAGCCGTATATCTTCCATAATGCAATCATAGTACTCATGTAATACTTATTCAAATGGTCCCCACTTGAATTACTGGTATATCTACTTAACCTGACTATGAGTTCTAAATCAGGCCAGACGCATGTCATTAAACACATAAGATGCCCAATATTCTTTGAGTATTTAAAATGGGCAACACCTTTAGATTAAAAGATGTCATTGAATTCTAGCTTGGCCGGAACCCCCCACAGTGAACCTCTCAAGAATATTGTCCTTACAATGTTTTTAACTTAACACAAATCCATATTGGTTCACATCCAAGAACCATATCCAACAACTAATGAAGTTCATGTCAAATCTTGACTCCAACATACCATTAGTGGATTTGTTTATCTTCTTATCACTTCTAGTGATAATTATACCATCTATGTATAAACACAGGAGTACACATATACATCCATTAATTTCAAATCCACATTCTTACATGATATGGTGAAATTTAATGTCTTTGTTTTAGATTTTTCCTTAAGTCATATACTGACTTAACAAGCCTACAAACTTTGCTCTCTAATCCAGGAGCTATGAAACCCTATGGTTGGTTCATATATATTTCTTCTTCTAAATCTCCGTTTAGAAATGTCGGTTTCACATCCATTAGGTAAACTTCCAAATTCCTTAATTATTTGATTACCAATCTTGCTTTGTGCTTTGCAATGGTGCCATCGGCTTTCATCTTCTTCTTGAAGATCCATTTATAGCCTAGTGGTTTACAACGGGAAAGTAAAACCACGAGCTTCCAAGTATGTTTTGTATAATAGAATCTATTTTACTTTTATTGGCTTCTTTCCATTGAGCCATTTCGAGGAAGTTACCGCTTCTCGATAAGAAGTAGGTTCATTTCCTACCATAAAAGAAACAAAATCGGGTCCAAACGATTTCTCGGTTCTTGCCCTTTTGCATCTTCTAGGTTCAACCTCTTCTTCCTTGGGTTGATATTATCTCTCATCTTAGAGATCATTATCATCATGTTGTCTTTGATTTTGGACAACTTCATCATCTATTCCAGATGATCTTCCAATTTCCTTTGTTAACACGGAAATATTTTCAAAGAAGGAAGCACTTCTTTATTCCATTATCGTATCCTTGTGTATATCAACAACCACAAAGAAACCATACACACTACTATTATGAGCATATAGTAAGAACATGCAATTCATAGTTTCAGGTCAAATCCTTTGAACCTTGAGGTTCAATGCATATATCTTAGCTGGATACCCCCCATATTTGTAAATACTTATAAGATAGTCTTCTTCTCATCTATAGTTCAAAAGAACTATCTTATATTCTTTACAATGGATCTTATCTAAAAGATAAGTAGCCGACTCGCTTTCCCCTACATGCCATGGCTTAAACCAGAACTTAAGAACATGACATTAACCATATCTTCTAAGGCACGATTCTTTTCTTTCAACAATTCTCTTGTTGGAGTATCAAGAG
>BQNB010005849.1:7448-69756 GCA_026074375.1 Tanacetum coccineum | reverse complement strand
ATTATTGAATTTCTCTTGTATGATCGTAACAGACTCAAGACTGACCGCAATCTAAGCCATAGTAGGACGCTGCTTAGGATACATATGCAAACATCTCTTTATAATTCGAACAAACTCCTTCATACATTTTGAGGATATTTGACCCCTTAAATTAGGATCTATGATTTTTTTAAATTGCCTTCTTTGATAGATTCTTAAGCCTATATCCCTAAATTAAAAGCTTGTTCATCAATTTCAAACACTACACGCTTCCGGCACCACAAAAGCATACACATCAGACTTCCTTGTCCGTTTTTCGGTTGCGTAATAATCTGGATCTAGATAACCAAATGTACCTTTCACAACTGTGTTAACACCAGTGGATGGCTCATTATTTGGGCCAAGTTTTGACAACCCAAAATCTGAAACTTTAGCTGCCCAAGTTTCATGTAACGAAATATTTAAGGTCTTGACATCATGATGTATAACCCCAACCTCAATTCATGTACCGGTGTGAAGATAGTGCAGTCCGCGAGCTGCACCTATGCAGATCTTGAGTCGCTGAATCCAAGAAAGAGTGGTACCAAGTTTATGGAGATGATCTTCCAGTGTTCCATTCGGCATATACTCATACACTAGTATCATCTCCTTTTCATGATTACAATAACCAAACAGTGAAACAAGATTACAGTGCCAAAACTTTGAAAGCATCTCAACTTCAGCCCAAAACTCAGGTGCCCCTTGATTTGAGTTAGGATCCAACCGTTTAATCGCAGCAAGAACAGTTGCAGATCCATTAAAGATGGTACCTCTGTAAACTTTTCCAAAACCACCCCTTTCAATTACTAATGATTCGTCAAAGTTTTCTGTTGCTAACAGAATATCAAAAAGTTGGAAGTGACGACATTGTTGTGACAATTAAACAGGGGGGGGGGGGGTAGAGGGTTCAGGTCCCTTCCCATAACCAGTAGCAACAGACATAGCTATTGATGATAACAGAGATTAAAATAGATGACCCATAAATGGATGTTGATGTTAAAGGATGATTGTAAACTTACAAAACTATAGGAATCGTCATGGAAAGAGAGATGGGCCATGCATGATACTTCATCCTACTTAACTTGTTTGACTAAGAGTATAAGCATCAACGTTGACTATTTTGTGAAGTATGGATATAGTTATAAATAACCTTGGCAAAAATAAAGTGTGGTTATTGCCTACACATAAGTCAACTCTTTTGGATGTCATACACGATCCCTGCACACAACATTTATGGAAATAGACCAGCATCACTGATAAGTGTAAAATACACATATCCGTTTATACCTAAAATGACCCAATTAAGCCCAAAACAGACTAAAAATGGCAAAAATATACTTGTTTTTGTGTTTTTGTGTGTGCAGGTACGGATATATCAAAAATCACAAGAAAACCGTCAAAAACGGGCAAACACGAACACGGAAATCAGAAGAGCACAAAAGAAGCCAAGGATTCAAAACCAAAAGCCCATTACCTTAGCCCATTTTCCTTTTTTTTTAAACCACAAGGACTCTTTCTGCCATTTCTAAAAGTTATTTTACACTAAAACTTTTGATAACCAAATAGAGGGACTAGTCTTGCAAATACCCCAAACCTTTTAACTCAATTCAGTTAAAAAAGAAGAAAATGGCGCCAAAGGGTGTTACTATTCACCCGTCACTCCCAAATTCACCACACTGTTAAACTCAAAGGGCAAATGGAAATTAAAGGGTGATTAAGACAATTCAGGTGGGATAGTACACAATGGCAGGGTCAAAAACGTCATCTCAAGGCATCTCATTGGCTCATTTTGCTAAAGAAGCACACGTGGATGAAGGAAAGCACAAGGGAAGGGGTAAATTTACACTACAAGTACTCAGAGAGAAAGCACAAGTGCTTAACCATGGATTGCCACACTGGCAATCCGTGTGATCCTAAGGAGAGATCCAACGGCCCAAATTCACTACCTAATGATTGAAGGAATGGATGGTGATGATTGAAAGGAGCGTGGGCAGCAAGGAAGGCCTAGAATGTTCAGTTTCAGGCTATAAATAGCCTCACTATCACACACACATGGTAGTAGTTAGTAGCTTTTAGTTTAGCTTAAATTTCATTTTTTTAGCTTAATGTAATTTTTCTTAAATATTTGTAATTTCCATTTCAAGTAATGTAATCAAAGTTTTTAAGTGAATGAAATTCAATGTTTACATTTGTCATAAGCTCTCTCTTTTTCACCTATAAGTTTTCATTTTTCCTCAATTGTTAAGCTAAATGCTCACAAGCTCTTATAAGCTCTTACCATCTCTCATGAGTCTATAAGCTCATGATTTGAGCTTAACTTGGTCTTAATCTTACTTAGTATCTAAACCACTCACTTTAATATCTAAAACAGTAATACCCTATCTATTGGATATTGTGCTTTTGGACGGGGAGTCTAACCATGGGGTATGAGCTCCATGGACTCATACTCAGGAAAAAAAAAAAAAAAACATAAAACATTACCATTTGGATTAAGCTAGAGCTTGTAGCTGATAATTTGAATTAAAGCTTATGTTAAGCTGAAGCAATTAGTTAGTTTTCATTTAAATTCTTTGTTTTAATTTCCTAGTTTAGATTAGCTTAGCTATTCATTAGTTGCTTATTTGCTTAATGTGTTTGCTTATCTAAATGCTTATTTGAGCTTAACTCTGTTTAATTGTGCTTATTGCTTGCATTTTAACATCTGTTTTTAAATTATATGCTTTAGAACTTAATTTTTCTTAAATTTGTTCGTCATAATCTGTCTTTAGCTAATTTTCTTTAAGCTATCCTTAATTTTTTGTGTTTCTAGCTTATAAGAGACGTTGAATTAAGTTCAATTAGGATGGTTGTGTTTGCTTTAATATTGGTTATTTTAGGAATTGATTCATTATAATATAGATTCATAAGCAAAATAAAATATGTCAAAACCTTAAAGAAGTGTTTGGAATAAAGCATTTTGACCTCAAAAAGTCAAAGTGACTAATGCTCTTTATTTAAGTTAGTTCAATTTTCATTAAGTATCAGTAGTAAAAGCATTTTTAGAGATTAGATTTCATTTCATAAGAAGTTAAGGATGGATTAGTGTGATTTTGCACCAGGGGAGTTTTTCCTCTTATTTTTTTTATTGTTGAATTTTGATCAAAGGCTTTCTAGACTTAAGTGGTGCTTGAATTGAGTTCTTATACTCCATTTGAGTAAGTAAAGTGCAAGATTTACTCTCTTAGTAACATGCATTTATCCTTGCCTCTTTGTCATTTGCATATGCAGTAGTAACAAAAGTTACTATTGCTGATTTATTGGTTTAATTTAGGCTAGTAGTTGTAGGATTTAAGGTCTTAAATTCAGTAGGCTTTTAGTTTATATGTAGCTTAACTTAGTTTAAGACTTAATTTTCATTTTCAAACTTATTTGCTTAGGTACATTTAGTTTAAAAAAGTCATAAAAAGCAAAAAAAGCCAAAAATAGTAGTAGTAATAGTTTTAGCTTTTAAGTTTTGAATTCCAGCTTTTAGTATAAGTTTTTATGATCTATTTTAGTAGTTTAAATGTTGTTTGATAAGTCCTCAAAGGCTTAGCTTCTGTCTTGCCTTATTAAGCATTTGAGCTTTGCTTAATTTTAAGTTTTTTGAGTTTTCTCCTTAGTTTTCAGTGTTTAGCTTAAAATTTAGATAGCTTAAAGAGTTTTCAGTTAAGTTTTCTTGTCATTTTTAGCTTAAGCACATCATCAGCTTCTCAGAACTTCTTTTGGTTTTCAAAATGAGCTTATATTAAAGCTTGTGCATGCTCTTAAGTGTCAACAAGCAAAAACAAGCTCAAACCCCCTCTTTCTGTAACAGCTTTTTCATAAGCTCTTTTTGAGCTTAATATTGGTTTTCAGTTAATGTTGTCTTTATTAAAATAGCTTAAAAACTTGTCCTCTTTAGCTTTTAGCTTTTGGTTTTCAAAAAAAGTGAAAAAAGATAAAAAAAAAAATACAAAAAGGGGTGTATGCCAATCTCGAACCCACGACCTCTTGCACACAACACACACGCCTTAACACTTTGCTTCAATAGCTCATCCATCATCTTTTTCTTTCATTAAATACTTGTACACGTTTTACCTTTCCTCTTTCAATAATAAGCCGTAGCATATAAGCTTAATTATCCAGCTTATTAGATAAGCTGGGTAAGTTTTCTTATTTTTCCTTTGAACTTTGTTACATTTAGGATTTTCCCTTAATTTTTCACATTTTTCTATTTAGTATATTATTTTTAATCATTTTTCTAAGGATTTAATTTTCAAAAAATCATAAAAAATAGAAAAAAGTTTTATAAAAATTAAAAAAAATAGTTTTTAGTTTTATAAAAAGTACTTGTAGGTTTACATTCAGAAAAATCATTTTCAACACTTTTAGATTTTAATTTTAATTTTTGAGCTTTTTTTTTATTTTAAAAATAGGATTTTAATTTTTAAAATAGTTAAAAATAGTTTTCTTAATTTTTATGTTATTTTAGACTTTTCTAAGTTTAAAAATCATTTTTCTAAATTTTTAGGACTTATCTTGCTATTTTTTAGGACTTAATTAGATTAAAATAGTTTTTAATTCATAATAAATTCAAAAACAATCAAAAAAATATTTTTCTTTTTCTTAAAATTTTCTTTTACCCTACCTTAGGTTTAGAAATTTAGTTTGCATTTTTAGGAGTTAATTTTAGTGTATTTGCTTATTTGTCGTGTTTTATTTGTTTCTCGTTAATTGCTTAAGTGTTTAATTGCTTTTAATTGTTCATTTTAATTATTGCTTTTATTTAGTAGTCATAGATACTAAAAAAATATCCTTTCTCTTATTCAAATCATAATCCGAGCTAAAACGTGGTTTCAATTTCACAAGTCGTTGGGGAAACGACCCGGGTGATCATTCTTCCCGGATAAATATACGTATTATATATTATATATATCTTTTAGAGTGAGCTTTTCTTAAGGGAGATTTTAGGAAAGTTCTTAATTGCTCTTTTGGTATTGTATTATATATTTTATTAGTATATTAAAACTACCAATCAGTTTTTGAAATTCCCCAAACTAAACGATTGCGTGTCCTCACGCAATATTACATGCCTTATAATCAAATATCTCAAAACTTCCCCAAACTAAACCTTTAAAAAGTAGCAAAGATTTTTGTTGAGAGAGCTAAGAGATCACAAGTTATAAAACACCCGAATTCCCATTTTCAAAGATTTTTTTTATGATTTTTCTTGATAGACTATCTAACTACAACTTATTCTTGTGTTGACATAATGTATTGTTTTCATTACCTTAGTGGTAATTTTTAGGATCATGGAACAAAAAGCACTTGAAAAGTGTCTAAAAAGATAAATTCATCATTCCTGATTTTTTACTATTCTCATACTAAGCTTAAAAATAAGATCACTGTTAAGTACGAGCTAAGATGCTAAGACTACTTATAATTACAACTTGTAAATTTCTCTTCCCGACATAAATCATATATTTAAGTATGTGTGTTTACATTAATTTAAACCATTAAATCCGCAAATTTAGATAGTTGAAATCCGACTAAGCTTTTACACATGGGCCCTTTTGGGTATATGTTAATCACTTAGTAAAGATCACACTTAAAGACAAACTAAAACCTCTTAGCGACTAAGACATCGTTGTTCATGGTCTCATTATGGACTTTTCTTCTCTAGCATCTACCATCATCGGGTAAGTGCTTAAAGCTTTTTGACACTCCCCATACGGAGAAATAATAATCGAGTTGCATGACCTTTCTGATTGAAAAAGACTTGTTGACTTTTGCAAAAGGTAAATCTGGTTCAAAGATACATTGTTTTAGAATATGAAAATTTTTCTTATTATTTTCTAAACTTGGCAATCATTATTATTACTATTTACATGTATGTAGGCTAGGAACTGGTTATCACTTTTCTTTCGACGACACATCGCCACGCCTCCGACAAGAGTCCGTGTTGTACTTATTATTGATACTAATCCCTAAATATACTTCTCCATCCTTTCTTTCGATGTAACATAGGGAGCGAACCGACAAAATTGGCCCTATGTACCTTTATTGCGATGGGTTTGTTTTAATTATTAACACTAAGGATTTATAACTTGCATCCTTTTTATTCACCAACTTTTTTTAATAATTATTAATTCAACACATTATTTTTGCAAATAGAAAAATTTTGTTTTAGAAAACCAAAGTATAAACTTGAACTAAAATTCTTATTTGCAAATGATGTTGAGTTAATCATCGATAAAACTTTTCTTATGGAACTATGTTGATTAGATTTTAAAGTAAAACTCTTTTAATTTGTAAAAATTAAAGAGAACAGTATACGTAATCATTTTAGAAAACTTCGGGGAAGAAAAAAATCACAAGTTATTCGTATAAGCCTTTAGTTTTCCAAAATAAAACTTTGTTTAGCATCCTATTTCGTAATTAACACTGTCATTCTCTTATTCTTTGGCAATTTAAATTCTCTAATAAAGAAATTGCCTAAATACTTTAGCCTTCTATAAAATCCAACTCGGTCATATTAAAATCTACTTGAGATTAGCACCAAGTCTTCATTTTACTAAAGATTTCAAGGTCTAGCATGTTTACAAATAACTACATGAGATAGCACAAACTATCATCATTAATTGTTAAGGAGACAGGAAAAAGCTAGACTCAAAACGTGTCGTCGGGGTCAAAAATTACTTCTTATTCTCACCAACGGAAAACCTACATTCGTTTCTAAACATTTATTATTTATTTTTTTTATTTTTTTTCATTTTTTCCTACAAATAAGATCTTAAAATTTTAAAATTTTTGCTATTTTTGCGGGAAAACAGGTACGTGAGAACAAAACAATAAGCAGGTAACATCAAATCGATAGATTCCTTCCCCAAACTAAAATGAAACATTGTCCTCAATGTTTAAGGTCGGGTTCTACAAAAATCTAAGCCGTTTATGAAGTATGCAAAGATAGACGTTAATCGATAAGATGAAAGGATATCGGATCTCCCCAAACTAATTTCAAACAAAGGATGAGAAGCTTGAGTGAAACGAAACACAACATCGAACACGAGAGGCTTCAGAAATTGTTGGTTCAATCCTACAAAAATCACAAGTACAAACAACAAACAACGAAAGATCGGAAGAGGATAGCCTCAACACATCACAACACATTATTTAGAACAATAGAAAATGGATAAGCATGGAGTGAACTCCTACGAAGCGGCTTGGTTTTGGTCACCGAGTCACAAGCTCGACTCGATCCCTGAATTCATTTGTCCTTAGGGAGAGCAATACTTAGAACAAGAAACTTTCGTTGAAAATGCCACCGGATCTAGATAAGAAAATGGAAAGGTGATAATGCCGGGGTCAAAAATGGTGTCTTCACTCCCGAAGGAGAAACATGAAGAAATGAAGGTCAAATCTGAAACAAGGTTGGGAAGGGTGGGTAAAATATCGGCCATAAAATCATGAGGTTTAGAAACACCCTTAAACACTTTGGTTATCAAAATACCCGCTTCGGGTTCAAGACATTTCTCAACATCCGGTGGTTCCGGTGGAGGACGAGGAGATGACGGTTCTTTGAGAAATAAGAGAGTCCCGGAGGAAATGTTCTCTCTTAAATTCTTCTCCAATGTTACAAGATTTTTATCATGAATGGCATGATAAACTAGTATACCTGGTTTGAATACTTTGTCCTCGTTTCCGAGAGAATTCAAGGTAACACTAGCCGACAACTCCGCAGTGAAAGGCGAGTCGGAATCTAACAAAGGAGGTGGTAAAATACTTGATTCAGTGGAATCAAGTGTAACGGTTAAGTCCTTATTAAAATCCTTAGGTTTGGAAAAATTATCATTAAAATCAATCGGATTATCAAAAGTGATTCTAATTGGCATGACAATGGTATTGATTGGAACATCACTTGAAACTTTGTCATCGTTCATCTTAATATCATCAACTTCTTGAGAAAGAGGTTTTGGTTTCTTATTTAAGAACGTTGCTAAAAGACAAATTATCTTCTTCCTTATCGCAATTCGAGTCATCATTCTCCATACAAATCGGATTAACGAGAAAAACATCGGCGTCTTCCATGAACAAACCTTCTCTCCGGTGAGAGTAGGGGAAGTAGGATTGCTACTTGTACAATTCAAAGGGTGGGAGGGAGGGTAAGATCAATTCACAGTGAATTGAACTCTTTCAAGATAAGCTTCAAATTCTATTTCTTCGGTGATAGTCAAGTGTTAAAGGAAGAAGATGACTTAATCTCGACATCCTATCGTTCTCTTTAAAGTGAAGAGATTAACGTTGCTAGATTTGAAAATTATCATCGAATTCGATAAAGTGGATTTGATAAAATTTCTTCATGAATAATCCTTTATTTGAATTGTTACGTCTTTACACTGAGTGGTAATGGTTAGGAAGAGTTGAATTCCTGGCATGTATTCCTCGAAAGTAGAATCGCTAGTCTTCATTGGAGAAAAACTAGGAAAAGGAGCATCGAATGGAATAGTGGTACTGCCACTAAACGGATCGTCTTTCAAAAAATCAATGATAGAAACAGCATGAACAAATTTCTTTTCCTTGTTTTTCTCAGATTTATCGGCATAATAAACAAGTTATTCCTTTCCTACTCGTAATGTTATATTTTCTCGTACGAATAATAGAGATTTTGCGGGTGCGAAGGAAAGGTCTTCCTAAATTAATTGGCACTCTCAGGGTTTGTGTTCAAAATTATCCACAAACAAATCCGCAAGAAAAGTGAAACCATCATCTCTAACTACAAATCATCGGCCTATACACAATCGGTGTGCGTAATTGGAACAATTAGCAAGTTTTTCGCGTGTTCATTCGAGGTAGGCTTTAGAGCTCAAGACCAAGTTGGGTTGTAGATTAGAATGAGGTAAAGGTTATGCTTTAGCTCCGGAATCGGCTAAAGCAATAAGTCTATCAAGGCTCTTTGTAAAGCACATGAATAAAAAAATTTCCTGGATCTTTGAGCTTCCTCGGAACTTTGTCATGATGATAGCAGAAACTTCAGCATTAACGGTTGTAATGGCGATCTCCTCGAGTTTCTCTTTGTTCCTTATGCATACGTGCTTAACCATTTGTTGAATTTTGGCATTTCGACAAGAGCATCTTTCAATCCAATCTCTAAACGGAGTTGTTTGAACATCTTCAAGAACCGGCTATGTTGAGCACTGGGTTTATCGTTCTCTCTCACTTTCATCCTCTTGAGATATGGAAGTTTAGATTGACACGAATTAGGTCTCAGAGAATTAAGATCTTGAATTTCAACATTAATGGTTTTCTTTGCTTTTGGTTTTGGGATTTCAATGAAAATGGAATCTTCTTCCTCCGGAGGTGAGACTTGTGTGGTACTTTCTAAACTTGGTTTTTGCACTTTGTCCGTTGACGTCTCCGGGTTCGTTAGGGTTCTTTGAAGGAATAGAACAACGGGCTTTGTAGGACACTAGGGAAGGAAGGCGAGGTCTACTTCACAAGTTTTACCACTTCGTGTGGTGATAGCATTTACATGCTCACGAGGATTAGTTACAGTTTGACTTGGAAGAGTTCCTGAATTCGAAGTAGAGGCGGAGGAGTTTTGAAATTTAACAAAGAACCTTGTCACTAACTCGTACATTAGCATTTGATTCTGCAAAATTTGTCCTTGATTTTAAACTATTTTTCACAAACATCGTTTGCCTTACGTAGTTTTCAAAAATCGTTTTCAACAAACACCTTCAATTTTGTGAATCGGGAGGGAGGTAAAGCTTGATTAACCAAAGGTTTTGATTTGTTGGTGGTTGGATGGTGGGGGCTTGATAAAACGGCTCATTGATTGTTTTGACGGTTTTTGGTTGATTTGCCTTCCTCGGTTTTGATTCGAATTGAAATTGTTTCCTTGATAACGGCTTTGGTTTCCTTGGTTGTTTTGAAGATTAAAACCGGGTGGTATCATTTGACTTGCCAAATTAGGAGGATTCCTTTGAACAAAATTGCCAACGGCGGCGACTTGTTGGAATTGATGAATGTTATCATGAAAAACGGGAAAATCGTTTCCACTTCATTGTTAACGGACAATTGTTGAAGTTATGATTAGCACCAACATAAACACAAACTTCTTGACTGCTTTGACGTTAGCAGGTGTAGTAACATTTCTTTTCAACTCAATCATCTTTTCTAATCGGCTCATTCGAATATCCATTTTGTCTTCAAGAGAAGCGGCGATTTGTGAATTTCAAAAGGAATTAGATGTTGTTAGAGTAGAATGAGGAGCATTCATACTCATCGTGGTTCATTGCACGACTTCTTGAATAACGGGGAACCTTGGTTTACTCTCAATAATGGCGCTAAACCATCAACGATGCATCTTAATCTAAAAAATTTACCACCCCGGGCGGAATCTAAAGCATCTTGATCCATTGGTATTCTCAAAATGTTGTAGAAAAGTATCAAGTGATGTAATTCGAGATACCATGATGAGGACTTTGACAGAAGAAGTCCTTTGAAACGTTCCCCATGCTTGTGTTGAAAGTTTCATTCGGTTTTTGGTAGAAAGTGGTGATTTCATTTTGAAGGTAAGTTGTTTTCGAAGGTGGAAATAATTGGTTTATGAATTTCGAGACAAGATCATCCCACGTTAGAATCGATCGAGGTGGTTCCATATCTAGCCCAAGTCGGGGCTCTTCACTCTCGAGTGACGGGAAAGGAAAAAGAAAAGAAAAGCTTAATTGTTGTATTTGGAACTTCTGGATGTCTTAAACGTAGAAGTAACCTTGTCTGAAAAATCAAAGATGATTATTGAGGGTCTTGTTTAACCGTAAATTGTTTACTTTTGAACAAGGATTAATCAAGTTTGTTTTTTAAGCTCAAAATTGGTTTGATTTATCGTGGTACAACTATTGCATAGTCGTATACCTCCGATGGGAGCTTGTAGCATCTAAGCCATGGTATGATTGTCGGCCATTGGAAACTCGGGTTCCTCAACAATAACCGGTGTTATTTGTTGTTGTCGATGATTTCGACTTCTAGCTTGAAGAGACGGATTCTTCTGTGCGCATGCATCTAAAAAATAAAGAAATTAAAAAGTAAACAAAAATTACACTAATTTTTTTTTGAATTTTTGATTTTTTTTAATAACAATCTATTTTAAACGGATAAATAGAAGACAACTTAAACCAAATAATCGAATTACTTCACGGTATCTCTTAAAAATTGCTTCTTAAGATGAGCCGTACCTCGTAAATGACACAAATGGTAAGTTTTTAACTCTTTGGTTCGATTTGGGAACTTTTCAAGTTCACCGGAACCTATTTATGATAATACCTCGTTTGAGAGTATATTATTATTGGCCTATCCTTATTAGTACGTATTAATATATATTAAATATATTTTTATGTGTTGATTTGGACGGATCAGTTTTTGGCGCCGCTGCCGGGGAGAGGTGTAGCGATTTCTACGGGATTGTTCGTGTTCGAGCCTTGAAGATCTTTTCTTCGGAAAGTTTATTTTCGTTCTTATAAAAAAATAAAAATCCAAAAATATTTTTCTTCTTCTTATTTTTCCTTTTTCCTTTATAAATATTAAAAAACCAAAAATATTTTTCTTTTATCTTAAAAACAAAAATCAAAAAATATTTTTATTTAATTTTCTTTAATAAAAAATATATATATATATTTATATATACCAAAAATATTTTCTTTCTTATTTTAATTTCTTTTATTATGTATTATTTTCAAAAGCTAAAAATATTCTTCTTTATCTTCTTATCCGTTTAATTCTTTCTTCTTATCCTCTAAATCGTTTAATTCTTCGACATGTCATATAACGGACTTAGTTGCTATTTTATGCGTCATCCGGTTAGAAGTGTATTCTTTGTCGGACGCTTGCTCGTGCGGATGGTGTGGAAACAAGCTTGATGATGGATTTTGTTCATATTGCGCTTCTAAAGATGGAAATTCATTCGCTTATGATCCAAACGCGAATTCTTTCGATAATTCTCCAAATTTTTCTTACCCACTAACAAAACCCCTAGTTCAGAATATTCGTGCGAGTTATGTGGGAACGCTTCTCACTACGGTTATGATTGTCCCTTTCGAGTCCCGCTTGTCTTTGAGAACGGATCCGTGCTACATTTAAAACTTTAGTGTTAATTATTATCCATAAAGATTCACAGTGTTTTTCTCAACAAATATCTTTGTTGTGCTTATCTGCGGGAGGTCCTCACTTTGATTATCAAATGTCAAACCGATATTAATGAAACTTACTATGAAGCTAATACGAGTTATTGATTCTTCCAGTTTTGACCAACCACAACCACCGCATGACTTAGTCGATAGGCAAGGATTTACAAGCCCTTAAAAACATGCCAAAGACGTTGAAGAAATGAAAACAAATGAATCGAAGGAAGAAAAAAGTGGATATGAGTATCAAGGTAATCGTGGCATGTAGCTGCACTTGGTGTGATTACAAAATTTAAAAAAACAAACGGATTTTATTACGAATGATTTGGGTTATACTAAGATTTCGAGGAGAGAAGATTGATGAAGAATATGAGAGAGATTGTGAGATTAGAATTCGAAAACTTAAGCAAGATTTTAATGAATGGAGTATAGCAGTGAAGTTCGAGAAAAATAGGAGCGAAGCCTTACAATGAAGAACCAATATGCTGCTGCCCGTACGTGCAATGCTTTCTAATGCCTTTTGTCAACGAAGGATGATTATAGTCCTTTAGGAGATATTATTGCTCGATATTCTACGTCTAAAGCAATCACACCTGACTTACCGATCGAGGAGCCCGATAATTCTCTAAGTATGGGGGACGAACATCTTGACACTACTCCTAGTATTGAGAACCTTGTCCCAATCCCAAGTGAGTTCGAGGGTATTTCCGACGATACGAGTGATGTGCCTAATTATGATAATAATCGTGTTAATGTTGAAATTGATTTTGTAGAATCTTTGATTGACCGTGATACTTCGATTGTTCTTTCTTTAAGATTGACCCTATTCTACGAGGAGTTCGCCGGTGAATACTTGATCATATTCGACTCCAATTCCACCCGGGAGGACATTGTTGAAAGCGGTTTTTGATCCAAAATGATGATACTCGGTGATGATGATTCTTTTGAGAACATCGTTGTTCGTTGATGCATCAAAACTTTCTATTTTTTATCGAGTACGATTTTCTTGAGGAGGTGAATGATGTTGACCAAGAAGAGAAAGAGTTTGATTTAGAAGATATTTTTCAAATCTAAGACCGTTTATTCTCTCGAGAGATATTATTAAAACGTACTTCGTATTATTTCTTAATTATTGATTCTTTGAAAGTTAACCCTACTTGGATTCGTTTTGTGCTCGAGTTTCTTCCTTATTTCCTTATCACGTCGCGGATAGTGATTCGTTCTTAGAGGAGTCTGATACTTCTCTTTCTCATTTGGATAATTCTTTACCCGAATTTGAGACTTTTAGCGATCATAACGGTAAGGAGACGAGAGGAATTGGACAGAAGTACCATTCTCATGCTTTAATTACTCTATCTCGAGTATGATTCGTTTTCTTTTGAAGATTGAGGCCCGGTCAGGAGGGGTTGATTTGCATGATCATTCAAATGATCTTTTGTTTAGGAACTTCTAGTGTTTGATTCGTTTCATTTATGATCCAGTTCATTTCCTCGTCTTCCTCCGGAACCACCAGATTGTTGAGATTGGCTTATATTTTTGAGGCCCGATTTTGCTCCACGTGATTGATAATTTTAATGAGCTGTAATGATGACCAAAGGGGAAGTGAGATTGATTTTTCTGAAGATGAAGATTCCTTCACATTTGTTATCCGGACTTTTCTCCCATTTCTCACCTACCCCAAGGTTTCTCTTTTATCGTGCTCCACCGGGAGTGAAGATACGATCTTTGACCTCGACATCTCCACTTAGAGCCGGTGGCTTCTCATCGGGATGAAACTTTCATGTGCTTTAATGTTTATCCGAACATTAATGAAAGCCCGATTAAGATTTTATTTTCCATTTGCTTCCCCAAGGACAACTTAATTGGTCCGGTCGAGTCAAAGCTCGGACTTCGGTTTAACAAAAAAAAACAAGCATTTCTATCTTCTTATCTATTTTCTAACAACTAATGAGAGGGGGCTTGCCTTTCCTTTATCGTGTTTCGTGTTTTGTTGGTTTGTGTTGTTTTGTCCAGGATTACCCAGATTTTGAAGACTCTCGTGCTCTTGGTTTTGTCCATTTCTACATTCGAGCTTCATATCCTCAGCTTCATTTAGGGAATCCAATATCCTTATCTTATCGATTAACCCTGTTATGCTTGAATTATGCTTTGAAATTAGTATGGGGGTGACAGTCTCACATTGAGGACAATGTGTAGCTTTAGTATGGGGGGATCTATCGATTTGATTATACCTGCAGCCGTTGTTCTCACGTAACCCGTTTTTCCACCAAAAATATGTGATTTATATGAAAAATAGGAAAAAATTTAAATTTTTATGCATAAAAAAAAGTGAAATATGTTGTAAAAAATAATGTAATAAGTGTTTTGGCATAAATAAAGGTGAGAACGAGAAATAAATTTTGACCCGATCGGTTTTAAACCTTAGCTTTTTCCTTAACAATTAACGATGATAGTTTGTACTAGTCTCAGTAGATTTTAAACATGCTTTAGAAGACTTGATTGTTATTAACGTAAATGAAGACTTGTTGCAATTCATGTTAAATTTTAATATGCCGAGTTGGAATTTTATATGGGCTAAGCATTCGCGGGAATCTCTTTATTAGAGATTTTTAATTGCGTGAAGAACGAGAAGTGAATAGTATTATTTATAAGTCACTGACATTAACGTAGAAATAGTTGGTTTTCCTTTACAAGCTCATAGGTGTTAATTGTGGCTTTTCTCCATTTGCTTGTTTCACTTTATATTATAATGTTTAATAAATAGAGTTGTGCAGTTTTTTGGTTAATAATTAGTTAATAGAAGTTTTCTTTAGTTCCTTTGTGATTAGGATGAGTACACATCAGAAAATACTTAATTTGGCATACTATATGTATCACATTAATAAATATTTTGGCTATATTCCTTTAAAGAGCCCTTAGGGTATATGGGATAAGAGGAATTCAATATTAATCCAAGACTGATAACAAGTTGCTGCATCTTGGCCGGGCTCACAAACGGGTACAGCATTCTAAAAGGTCGAGAGGAAGTTACCGATGTGGCGACCAATAAGTTTGCTACCTCTTGTGGAGGCGTGGCGATGTTGTTGTAGCTTTAAATGATGAGGTTTAATAATGTTGCTTAATATTTTGTCTTTTTTTGTACTTAAAGAGCCTAAGGGGTATATGGCTGCAAATATGATTGGTACATTATGTCTTAAAGAAAGCCTTAGGGTAATATGCCATGAATGGTGCCTTGCCTTAAGTAGCCTAATAAAAAGCCACAATTTTGGTTAGCCTCGATGTGGACTTTAATCTTGATCGACATTTAATCTTTTGCTGAAAAAGGGGTAGGAGTTAATTTTTGGCATTCTTAACTGTACGCTTTATTTTTGGAATTTTAATAAAGTTATCGAAAGTAAAAGTTCTTAAAAAAAAAAGGATGCCTTCGGGTATATGACTTTAGTAAAATATTGAGATACCAAAGTAGGATTTGCGGAAGAAAAAGTAAGTACACAATTAGTATTTATGAGTAGTGTTAGTGTCATGACTTGTAAATTGACAATGATCTTATTTTTAATCTTAGTATGGAAAAGTAAAAGTTGGGGACGATGAATTTATTTTTCTTGTTCCATGATCCTAATTATTATCAAAAATAATGTTATGAAGTGTTGAGTGTGGAAAGTGATGAAAAAGTATAAAAAAAATGTTGAAAATGGAAAAACGGGGCGTTTCTTAACATTTGATTCCTTAATCCCTTTAGATGAGCACTTTGCTACTTTTCAAAGTGATTAGTTTGGGGGGTTGGAATTTTTAGTTTAAGCGCGTATTTATTACATTGCGTGAGGACACGGCAATACTTTAGTATGGGAGAATTTGGTATTCGTTAATTTATACATATCTTTTACCTTGTAAAACGAACTCAAAAGACCAAAAACATATTAAAAATGACAAATATATGCTTGTTTTTGTGTTCGTATATGTGCAGGTACGGATATCAAGAAAAGAACAAAAATAAAGACAAAACCGGACGAAACCAAGCACGGGATTTGAAAGAGCGCAAGAAAACAAGATCAATGATGCTTTCGGATTTTATTGGGCCAGCCCGTAACTCATTTAACGGGACGGGCCAGCCCATACTCAAGCTATATCCAAAAGACCAAGAATAAGCCCAAGTTTAATGTTGCAAAAAAATTAAAGTTATATTTTAAAAGTGATGAATTATGTTGGAAAGATTTAAGCACCTCACGTGCAATAAATTAAATCAAAGGCATATCATATGCCATCCCATTACAAGAAATAGACGAATGGGAGTCGTACACGTGGCGAGGGCAAATGATTTAAATCTTATATCATTAGAGAAAACTACACACGGATGGAAAGAATAAAAGGCCTCACGTGCCTTTTAAATAATTCAATCTACAGCACGTGACAACGCACTATCCATGTGAAGGCAAATTAAAAGAGGACACGTGTGGGGCTTGTGGTATGCAGCTCTATTCATTTCAATTTCTAAAAAATTAGATCAAACGGTATACAATTAATGCGTTCAATGAAAGCAGTCACGACGCATCGAACAATCCTGTTATCCAGACTTCCACTGTTTGTCTTGAATCTAATTGGTTTGAGTGGGGAACAGAAGGTTTGGGATTGCAACAAGGTACACTATCAACCCTTCTCACCCCTCAGTATATTGAGGGAACGTTTCCATTTTCTATTACTTCCCATAATGCATAATCTTGGATCTGAAAGTACTGCTTGATTCTGATTTCCCACATCTCATACTCTCCTAGTTTGAGCATGGGAAGCTTTGCCAATGCATTGTTCTGTGAATTTTCTAACTCCATTTTCCCTAGATCAAAGTTTCTCAAAGCACAGGCTCTGATACCACTTGTTGATCCCACGCCTTGATCGATTCTTTACGTAGTAAAGAGTTTGTTACCTTGGAAGAATCCAAAATAACAAAGATTGAGACTTTGTATGTATACCAAAGTGTATGCGGAATCTACACTTTGATACTCTAGAGAAGTATATAAATGGAACAATAATGACTAAAACAAACAATGAACACAAAACACACTGCTTTAATATTATTGAAATAATACGAGTACTCTTGAAGTACTGGGGTTACAAACCTTGAAGCTATTACAAATTTTCTCTCTAAGTGTTTTTATCAATGAAAAGTTTTTCTATACTAAAACTTAGGATCTCCTTTTATAGAAATACAAGGAGCCCTTTACAAAGATATCAACCTATCATTTAGGTTCAGTTACAATTCAAATATAAACATTCCTAAATAATCTCCATGCATTCTTATATTTAGTTCAGTAGCTTTGACCATTTAGCAGTACTAACTCCTTCTACTAGCAGTATTAGAAACTAGTCTTTCAACACGAGGAGGTTCCATGTATTCATCAAACATTGGTTGGAATAAAATCTCCAGTTCTTTATTTATGGGGGGGTACATAAGGTGCTGCAGGAACCGAATTGGGTACGAGCCCTAAACTTATCTGTCTAGGCGTCAAAAATGTAGGTGCGGGTTCTGTACTAAGTTGCACAGGAGCCATTTGCTCAGACAACTCATCGAATTGAACGTGAATAGTTTCCATGATTCGTCGGGTTCTTTTGTTGTAGATTCTATAACCCTTCCTGCTTGGTGCATAACTAACAAAAATTCTAATATCAGTTGTTGGTTATAATTTTCCAAGATCCTCACTGTCATTTGTAGGGTAACAAAGAGCACCAAAGACTCAGAAAAAGGTAAGATCATGCTTCTTATCACGCACCAGCTCATATGGGGTTTTGTTATGATGAGTGAGAATAAGGGATCAGTTTTGGGTGTAACAAGCAGTAGCAATTGCTTTTACCTATAGGAACATCGGGGCCTTAGAAAATATCAGCATTGTCATAGCAGCCTCAACAAGAGTACGATTTCGTCTTTTGACAACGCCGTTTTGCTGTGGAGTCCTCATAACTGATTTTTGGTGAAATATACCGACACTTTCATATTGAGTTAGAACTTGATTGACAAATTTTGTGCCATTATTGGTACGGATGTATCTGACAGTTTTGTTGAGACCGACTTGTATTTGCTTCAAAAACTTGATGACGAACTCTAGAGTTTCATCTTTTAATCTCAAGAACTTAACCCAAGTAAACCGAGAATAATCATCACTAATGACTAAGATGTATTTCTTCTCATTAATTGTTTGCACTCGCATCGGTACACATAAATCTATATGAAGGGTATTAAGAACTTCCAAGTTGGTGTTTTTAGTTTTGGGTGTGTGGGAATGCTTTTTGCTCTTTCCTAGTTGACATGCGGAGCAAAGATGATCATTCTCAAACTTCAATCTAGGTAAGCCTCTTACTAAATCCTTTCTTGCAAGGTCATTGATGGTACCGAAGTTCAAGTGGTTTAAACAACGATGCCATAACCATGATTTGTTCTTGGAGGCTTTGGACAACAAGCAGATTGGGGAGGACTCACCCCCAAAATGGGTCGCAGCGGAATAAGGGTCCGGGGCATGTTACTTTAAGATCAACAGCACAAGATATATATAAGAACGACACAAAAAGTCGTTTAAATTGATACATTGGATTTAATTAAAAGACATATTACAAAAGCTTATAGCTTCACTTGTTCCTTGTTTAATATTACAAAAGATGATGACTATAATTTTTCCAAAAATGATAGTAAAGGTATTTAAGAGTGCAATCCAAAATGTAACCCATGCATCCTTGGCACCTAGATGCCTATTGCACCGCCTGAAAAAAAGCTTAAACGTCTAACAAAAATATTGGTGAATTCATAGGTTTATGTATTTAAATTATGTAGGACCGCAAGACTTTCCCGTGATGTTACAACATATGCAAACAATCACAAAACCATATTACATTTACTCTAAGCTCATGACACTGAAGCTCGACAGTCTTGTTCACAATAATATTGCTACTCAGCCCGCAATGATGTTCTAACCCGAAACATCCCTGATTCGACATGCTATAACGTTTGTTCCCGGTGATAGCTAGTCACCCGAACGGGGAGGTCGTTTCCCAAATAGATCTATTAAATAACATTCGCGCTCACATAATGTAATTCCCAACTACATCTATGCAATTGACAGTTCATGATAATGGGCTTAACTTGGGTTATCGCTACTTAGGCAAACATGTAATCAATGCAAAATATCCACTTGCGTCCAATTTGTAAAACAAAGCATGTTTCCACCCCAAATAATAGTAAATCAGTAAATTGTAAATCAGTTGTGGTTGTGGGGCTATGAACTCACCTCAAGTGAGTGATCTGATAATTTATATCAAGTGTGGGAATGCTTCACGATTATTCCCGAATGCAACCTAATAAATATGGTCGTATAAGTACTGAGGTACTTAATTAATAAATCATTTGATTATCTCTTATAGTTGTTTTATTGTACTATCGCTTTTTTCATTCGGGGCTATCATAAATTAAAGAGCGGTCATGACCATGACCGTAACGAGGAGTTTAGAACTTTTAAATCGTAAATCCAACAACTCGTCGATACGCCATCCGAAGAGGCCTCATTGTGAAACTCCCTAGTATTATAGCACTTTGATAACCACGTAATATTCTATATAGCATAATCACCGACTAATCGTTTTAGTAAAATAATATTTATAAAGTGAAAACGTTTATAAATATACTTTTTGTAAAAATGACCTAATTTGGTCGTTTTAAGTCTGTTGCTCGCGTTTCTTACTATCCACGTCTTCGTAGTTAGACGGTGAGTACATCGTGATCAAAATATTAATATTTTCAAGTTTTGATTTTCTGCGCATTGAATAGTGCTTTTTACTATTCACAACTAGCTATATACCGTATTTTATATCTTTTAATTACGAAAAACCTGTTTTTAGTCGTATCATTATGCGTTATAACTCCGTTTTTTTAGCGGATTCTTTCGAGCTCTTTCTCGTAATTGAAAGTTTTATCATATTATGGTGTTTATAAAGTATAGTTTCTGTGTGTGAATAATATTTTTTTTAAAAATTGTTATTTATAAAAGTATTAAATATCTTAACTTGATATGGGTATCTTCTTAGTTATTTAATAGGTTTTTCGCAGTTCTTTATGACCCATCGATCCTTTGTGAATGTTAGTATTTTTTTATTATATCATAAATCATTATGTTAATTTTAATTTACAAAACAGCCCTATAGGTTATTTATTTCTAAAATGTGTTTAATTAAAACTTGTTTTATGTATTCATTAGTTTAGTTAGTTTACTTTAACAAAAACTAATAACCATATTTTACATATGTGGTTCTTATAATATTGTTCCAATTTCATCCCTAGTCTTGTAAATTAAATCTGCAAACAAGTTCACCCTTTTACTTTCATTATTTTCTTATCGTGAAGATTAAGAAAACTTTTATAAAACCCTAATTTGCTAACCTAAAATGTTTCTATACTTAATCCATAGGTTAACTAATTTTATTTTTACTTTTCCATGATATATAGGACCATATGACATAAGAATAAGTGCATATAATCATAAACATAAATAATAACTCATTTTACATATTAAAAAGTCCTTAGTGGTGATTATGGCTATATTTAACATGTAACACATAAAATTCATAAGAAAATAAAGTATAAAGGAATTAGGAAAAACCTTAGTAATGAAGTTAGTAGATGTGAAATAAGTTCTAAACCCGTGCTTTAGATTAAAATCATGCTTTCAAGTTATACCTAGATTAGTTTCCAAAACCCTAATCTTTACTTTTTCTTCTTAATACTTGTAAATGGGTGATCCATTGGCTTGAATATGACTTATAAATCTTAGGATTGATCGTTTAAAGAGATGATGGATTGTAGGAAAAAATTTCGTTTGGTTTGCTTAAGTGAGCTTAATGGAGCCTGTGGGAACTACCACCATCCCCACCCACCCCATTTTTTTTTTTTTTATTTTTGTTCTTTCCTCTGGGGTGTAAAAGAGAGAGAAAAATGAATTTTTGTGAAGTATAAGAGTTTGTAATTGTACTCATGCATGCATGCCTATTTATAGTAAAAATATCTCCTTAACTTAACCATGGTTACTTTCTAACTCTAGCTCATGGTTAACTAAATCATGTTGATAAAGGTGTTTGTGTAAGAAGTTTTTTCATAAATATCTTTTTAATATCTAGATATTTTTACTTGAAAGTCTTGGTTCTTATCTTTAGAATTTCGGCATATAAAACCATATATGTGATGTTATATTTGTTATTTGAGTATTGGGTATAATCGTGGGTATTCGTTTAGGCGTAGTTAGGTTTTAGAACTTCCGGGTATGCCTAAACGCATTTTTTATGAACGTATGGCATTTTACGTAGCCGATAAAAATAAGATGAACAAAGTTATTAATTATCCTTATAATAATCATATAACACTTGTTAGATATAAACTTTTAATTGTTTAATGCCCGTTTACATTGTATGATAATTTTCAGTTTACGCGATTTAACTTAACGTTTACGGTTTAAGAGCAAACGCGTCAAACCCTAAAAATAAATTGTGAATTTCATAATGTCATACAATGACCTAAAACACGAGGTGTTATAGTCTCACCCGGTTAGATGGAGCCTTGTCCTAAAGGACACTAAGACGCCCGGGCATTTAACGACGGTCTGGTCTTGAGTACAGTTGTGCGAGTTTTCTTCCGATATGTCCTCGCGTTCCATGTAAACTCTGGCCTCTCTTGGCGTTCCATCGAACTTGACTAATGGGATACGCTTCGCTTCAAAACGTTTTAACTTCACGATCAGTGCATTCTTATATGTTTCTCGACAAACTGAAGCTTGTCATCAAAATGAAGTCCATCCAACGAACGGCTAAGGGTTCGTCGGCATGACACTTCTTTAAGTTGGACACGTGAAATGTATTATGAACTCTGCTCAGCTCCTCAGGATGCTCTTCGAGTTGTATGCAACGTCTCCTAACCCATTTTTATTACCTTGAAGGGTCCATCATCCTGGGATTTAATTTCCCTCGTTGCCAAAAACTTATACCCCTTTCCAAGGCGAAACCTTGAGCATCACTTTATCTCCAACCTCAAACTCCATCGGCTTACGCTTCAAATCAGCGTAGCTCTTTTGCCTATCACGAGCGGCTTGCATCCTTTGCTTAACTTGAATGATTTTCTCAGTCGTCTCTTGAACTATCTCTGGACCGGTGAGTTGAACTTCTCCAACCTCAGCCCAACAAACAGGCGAACGACATTTTCTACCGTTAAGTGTCTCAAAGGTTTGCAGCTTTAATGCTAGCATGATAATGTTATTGTACGACTATACTCGAAACCCAATGGCAAAAATGTTTACCCAAGCATTTTCCAAAGTCGATCACACAAGCACGAAGCATATCTTCGAGAGTTTGAATGGTTCTCTCGCTTGTCCGTCAGTTTGCGGATGATATGCCGTACTCATATCTAAATGTACCCAAAGCTTTTCTGAAGTGCCCCCCTCCCACCCACCCCAAAAAAACAAAGGCCTTTACCCCCACATCCCCCTCTCCAGAAATTTGATGCGAACCTAGGGTCACGATCACAAATAATCGAGACCGGTATTCCATGCCTTGTTACTACTTCCTTTAGGTACATTCTTGCCAGTTTCTCCAGGGGTCAGTTTCCCTCATGGGTATAAAAATCGCGGACTTTGTAAGTCGGTCAACAACTCAACCAAATCGGTATCGTACCCCTTGTGTTGTCTTAGGATTGATTCGTGACAAAATCCATCGTGATATTATCCCACTTCCATGGAGGATCTGTGGTTCTTTGTACAACAAAAAAACGGATTGTCTTGATGTTCGGCCTTGACCTTAGCACAGGTTAAAGCATTGCTAACATCGGGGTGGCGATGTCGCTTTTCATATTGGGCCACCAATTTAGCTTCTTTAACGTTTGATACATTTTCTGGAAACCTGGATGCGTTAGAATTACTTCGATTTGTGAGAACTCGTGCATGATCACAGTCCGTAAATCGTCATAAACAGGTACCAAATCCTGCCATTGAGGCATAGGGTTCATCCGTACGAGGTTCTCCAATTTTTCGTCTAATTGCCTCTGGAAATTTAGCATTTTCAATAGCCATTACCTTCCAAACATTCCTCACTCTTGATGTTTTCTGGATTTCCGTGCTTAAGTTCTGAGGCCTTCAAGATTTTCTTAGGAAGATCCAAGCTAAAGTCATGACTAAGCTCGAACTATTAACGGTGGTTCTGTTCTTTCCTGCTCAAAGCATCAGCAACGGCATTTGCTTTCCTGTGGTATGATAACAAATATCGCAATCGTTAATCACTAAGCAACTCTTAACCATCGGCGTTGTATCTGTTCAGTTCCTTCTGATCAAGAATGTTTGTAAGTCTTATGATCTCGTGAACACCTGTACACTTATGTTACTTTCAGATAGTGTCTCCAAATCTTTAGAGCGAACACTATCTGCTTACAAGTTCTAGATCTATGAGTATAGTATAGTTCTTTCATGATCTTTAACTGGCGGGGATGCATAGAAATCACTTTTTATCCTCTGCAATCATTACTAGCGACATCAATAAACCTTCTTTGAAGCGTCGTAATATGTGATGAAATCTTCGCTTCCTTAGGTAATGCAAGGATTGGTGACACTGCACAACTTTTTGCTTCAACAGTTGTGAAAAAAAGCTGCTTCTCTGTTCATCTCCCCACCAACTTGTACCTTCTTTGAGTAAGCTTAGTCATTGGTTTGGCGATCTTTGAAAACCCTTCAATGAATCGTCGGTAATACCCAGCAAGACCTAAAAATTGACGAATCTCCGTTGGTGTCTTAGGAGATGGTCCAATTCTTTAAACGAATTAAATCTTGGCTGGTTCACATGAATGCCTTTACCTATCAAATCACCCCCTAAGTGACCGAGGAAACTGTACTAGGGAAATCCAAACTTCACATATGGAAAATTTTTGCATACAACTCCTCTTTCGTCAACAACTCCAATATTATCTTCAGATGCTCTTCGTGCTCTTGCTTGTTCTTGGAATAGATCAAAATATCGTCAATAAAGACAATTACGAATTTGTCCAGATAAGGTTTGCACACTCGGTTCATGAGGTCCATAAACACAGCAGGTGCGTTGGTCAAACCTACACGGATAACTTGGAATTTCATATGTCCATTTTCCGAGTTTGAGAGCACAGTCTTCGAGATGGTCTTCTTCTCGAACCCTCATTGGTTGATAACAGTAGACCTTAGTCAATTTCGAATTAGATACTTGACCCCTTGAAGCTGATCAATTAAATCTATTCTTTGGTAGCGGTACGGTTCTTCACCGTCAGTTTGGTCTTAATTCCCCGAATAGTCAATTGCAAATACGGAATGATCGTCTTTCTTCTTGACAAACAAGACCGGAGCTCCCCAGGGTGAGGAAACTGGGTCTTATAAAGCCCTTATCGGATAGCTCCTTCAGTTGCTCCGACAACTCTTTCATTTCGGAAGGCGCCAATCGATAAGGTGCCCGTGCTACAGGTGCAGCACCAGGTACCAAATCAATTTTGATAACTCCATTGTCGGTCGGAGAGGAAGACCGACAAATCCTCTGGAAATACATTAGGAAAAATCTTTAATATCGGTACGTCCCTCAAGTGCTTTTTCTCTGACTTGTCTTCGATATCCTTTGTAGTAACATGTGCCAAAAAGACGTGAGGATCCTTACCCCCTCCCCCCCGTGCCAGATACTTGTGAACCTTTGTACACGGAGATGATGTTTGGTCGCGTCCTGTGTCCTTCACTACATTCGTTCACCTGCGATTCGATTAGGATTTTCGTCACAGAGGGGATACAATACAATCTTCTACGCCACAGTCGATATCGGCACTATATTTTGACAACCAGTCCATGCCAATATCGCGTCGAATACCCATCTCTTACCGGCATTAGGTTGATGTTGAACAGGATGGTTTTAAAAGTTTAATGTCAACCCATCAATTATAGTATTTAACTCCAATTATCCTACCCTCAGCTAAATCAAAGTTATAACCACTGATCTAGTGTATTGGGGACGATATCAAGTTAGAGTACTAAATGCGTAGATAAGAAAATCCTTTCCGGCTACCACCAGTAAGTATAAAATAAGATGTAAGCATAATGGTTGTTTAGAAGGAACGTTACAGCAACGACGTGGTCTGGGTTTGCTTCAACCGCATTTCAACCGCATACACCTCGTTTGGAGCCCTGTTATTCCCAGCTTGATACCACAGATCATTGTTTTCCTGTTTCGGGCAGTTTCTTTTAAAGTGGACTTGAGCTCAACACTCAAAGAACATTGCCCTGTGAATATTGTTGTTGTTACGAGTAGTTGTTGTTGTTTTGTCGGTTGTTGTTGTTATAATTGTTGCAGGCAGTTTCCTACAGTCCTGGCCAGATGGCCAACCCTATTGCAGTTACTGCACTTGGTGGACAAGGACCTGCTTCATGATGGCCATTACACTTGGAACATGAGGCTTAGACCCTTCGTAAGGCTTTCCCTGCACCATTGCCTGCGCTTAGGCTTGGCCTGTGTTCTGCAGCTATTTGTTGATGGTTTTGAATGTTCGGGAGTGATCATTTATTAACTTCTTTCCTTTCTGCCTGACGTTCCAGCATAGGCATGGGTTCTTATCCTCATAACTCAGTTGGTAAAACTTCAATCACTTCTTGCATGGTCTTCGACTTTAATGCCTTTACACTGCCAAGTATCATATCGGGCAATCCACTGATATACTTTTCAATCTTGTCTACCTCTTCTGGGAACATTCTGGAACACATCAAGGCTAGTTGCTGAAATCGTCGATTATAGGCCACCACATCGGTGCCCTTTACCTTAAGGTTCCACATTTCATTTCAATCTTCTTGATCTCACCCTCGGGCAGTAGTATTTATCTGTCATTAATTTTCTTCAGTGATGCCCATGGCATGGCTATGAGGCCTACTTCTGGTAGTGGTGGTCTTAACATGGGATTCCACCACATGTAAGAGCACGTCTATGTGAGTGCAAGTCGCGAATTTGACTTGACTAGCTGCTGGGCAATTGCTAATGCTAAACACAGATCCATTTTCTCAAACCATCGAGTGGAGTCCGAACGCCCTCCATCAGTGCTTTGTAGTCCAAAGGTTTGAATTTTAAAGAATTCAGAGTAAGAGCTACCTACCACCCGAGCCCCACTGTCCCAACCTACAAACCCATTATTCCGCGAGCAGCCTGTGCTGGCCTTGGTCCTGAACCATTGCTATTATAGCCATTCCTAACTCTGCTTGCTTCTGCTTCAGCCATTGCAGCAGCAACTCCTTGATCAATTAAGGCCTGAAGTTGTGCCTCAGTAAAAGTTGTGGTTGTTGGTGCATTTAGGGCTGGTGTGACTGGTGTAACTCGGGTTGATCTTGTGGCTCTTTTTGGTGCCATGTTCTTAAATCACAAGAATTACAATACCCTTAGATTTAATTTTTTTTTTTTTTCAAAACAAAAAATCATATCGTAACTAACTTATGTCATCATAAATAAAATTTGATCACATGCACTTGACCAGAAGAAATAACTATATTAGTATATTTATATAAGGCTATCTATTGTTAATATACGTAACTTATATTATACACGTATTTCTATTATGAAATGCATCTAGTCCCACTAAATGCAACAAATTAGTGTTGATCCCATTAAAAACCCTTTTTTTGAATGCAATTGTTTGAAAACGGTTTTCGTCCAGCTAAAAACACATTTGACCTTAGTTCTCCTATAACCTTGGCTATGGATACCATTCTGTAACACCCAAAAATGGTTAGCAGCGGAATAAGGGTCCGGGGCATGTTACTTCATGATCAAAAATAAAGTTATATATAAGAACGACACAAAAAGTCGTTTTAAATTGTTACAATGGATTTAATTAAAAGCATTTTCAAAAGCTTTTATAGCTTAACTTGTTCCTTGTTTAATATTAACAAAAGATGACATACATTTTCCAAAATATGGTATAAAGGTCTTTAAGCGGTGCAATCCAAAATGTACCCAATGCATCCTTGGCACCTCGTGCTTTTGACTCACTGAAAACATGCTTTAAATCGTCAACAAAAATATTGGTGAATTCATATGTTTATGTATTTAAATTATGCGGACCGCAAGACTTTCCTGTTGATGTACATCTATGCAAACAATCACAAACCTGTATTACATTTACTTATAAGCACATGACATGATGCTCGACAGTCTTGTTCGCAATAATATTGCTACTCAGCCCGCAATGATGTTCTAACCCGAAACATCCCTGATTCGACATGCTATAACGTTCGTTCCCGGTGATAGCTAGTCACCCGAACGGGGAGGTCGTTTCCCAAATAGATCTATTAAATAATAAAAACTCGAGCTCACTAATGTAATTCCAACTACATCTATGCTATTAAATTTCATGATAATGGGCATTATCTTGGGTTGCTAATTAGGCAAACATGTAATCAATGCAAAATATCACTTGCGTCCTAATTTGTAATAAACAAAGCATGTTTCCACCCTCTAATCATAGTAAATCAGTAAAATTGTAAACAGTGTGGGGCTATGAACTCACTCTCTAATGTATGTGATCTAATAATTTATATCAAGTGTGGGAATGCTTCACGATTATTCCCGAATGCAAAACTCCTATATTAATTATAGGTCGTTTCTAAGTACTGAGTACTTATATTTATAACCTGAATATAATCTTATAGTTTTTATCGTACTATGTTGGGCTATCATAATTAAAGAGGTCATGACATGACGTACGAGGAGTTAGGACACTTTAAATCGTAAATCCAATAACTCGTCGATACGCCATCCGAAGAGGCCTCATTATGAAACTCCCTAGTATTATAGCACTTTGATAACCACGTAATATTCTATATAGCATAATCACCGACTAATCGTTTTAGTAAAATAATATTTATAAAGTGAAAACGTTTATAAAATATACTTTCGTTAAAAAAATGACCCTAATTTGGTCGTTTTTTTAACCTGTTGATCGCGTTTCTTTCGTCAACGTCTATAGTAGTAAGAGACTAGTGATTCAAAATTTTATATTTTCATGTTTTTTGATTTTTCTGCGAGGAATAGTGGTTTTTACTATTCACAACTGCTTATATACTCGATCTTTATAATTTTAATTACGAAAAAACCAGTTTTAGTCGTATTATTAATGCGTTTATACTCGTTTTTAGCGATTCTTTCGAGCACGTTTCTCGTAATTGATAAAAAGTTTTTTTATTCATATTATGGATGTTTTAAAAGTAATAAGTTTCTGTGAGTTGAATATATTTTTTAATAAAAATTGTTTTATTAAAAGTATTATACTATCTATAACTTGTAAATGCGGTATCTTCTTCGTTATTAATCGGTTTTTCGAGTTCTTTATGACCCATCGATCCTTGTGACATGTAGTATTTTATAAAATCATAAAACATATATGTAAATTTTAATTTACAAAACAGCCCCTAAGATATTTATTTCTAAAATGTGTTTAAAACTTGTTTTATGTATTAATTAGTTTAGTAGTTTACTTTAAAAAACTAATAACCATATTTTACATATGTGGTACTTATAATAAAGTCCAATATCATCCCTAGTCCTTGTAAATTCATTGCAACAAGTTCAACCCTTTTACTTTCATTATTTTCATATGTGAAGATTAAGAAAACTTATAAAACCCTAATTTAACCTAAAAACATGGTGTTATACTTAATCCATAGGTTAACATACTTTTATTTTCAACTTTTCCATGATATATAGGACCATATGACATAAGAATAAGTGCATAAAATCATAAACATAAATAATAACTCATTTTACATATTAAAAAGTCTTAGTGGTTGATTATGGCTATATTTAACATGTCAACACATAATATCATAAGAAATTAAAGTATAAAGAATTAGGGGAAAACTTAGTAATGATAGTAAAGGACGATGAGAAATAAGTTCTAAACCCGTGTTTAGATTCAAATCCAAGCTTTCAAGCTTATAACCCTAGATTAGGTTTCCAAAACCCTAATCTTTACTTTTTCTTCTTAATACTTGCAAATGGTGATCCATGGCTTGAATATGACTTAATACATCTTAGGATTGATGTATAAAGAGGTTGATGGGATTGTAGAAAAATTTCGTTATGGTTTGCTTAAGTGAGGCTTAATGAGCCGGGGTTTTGGGGTGTGTAAAGAGTAGGAAGAAAATGATTTTTGTTAAGTATAAGAGTATGTAAACATTTCTCATGCATGCATGGGTATTTATAGTATAAATATCTTCTTAACTTAACCATGGTTACTTTCTAACTCTAGACTCATGTTAACTAATCAAGTTGATAAAGGTGTAAGAGTTTATTTAATAAATATTCTTTTATATTAATATCAAGATATTATTTAAATTGAAAAGTCTTGGTTTCTATACTTTAGAATTTCGCATATATAAATATATGTGATGTTATATTTGTTATTTTGGAGTATTGGGTATTATCCGTGGTATTCGTTAGGGTTGTCTAGGTCTTAGAACTTTCCGGGTATGCATAATACGCATTTTTATTTGAACGTAAGCATTCTTAACGTAGCCGATAAACATAAGAATGAACAAAGTTATTTATTATCCTTATAATAATCATATAAAAAAAATACTTGTTAGAGTATAAACTTTTAATTGTTTAATGCCCGTTTACATGGTATGATTAATTTTCCAGTTTACGCGATTTTTATTTACTTAACGTTTACGGTTTTACAGAGCAAACGCGGTTAAAACCCTAAAAATCAAATTGTGACATTTCATAATGTTCATTTACAATGACTAAACACGAGGTGTTATAATTCCTACCTCACTTCACTAACTCAAGGTGAGTTCATAGCCTCACACTTTTACTCGTTTTGAATAAATTGTTTTATACTTGGGGTGTAGAAGAAAATAGATTGTTGTTAAAACTTGAATAATTTACTATACGGTGAGATTTCCCTATTTAATGTTGCCGAGTCGCGTTTAGACCACCAATTGCCCGAATATCATGGAACTGGTCAATTTCTTAAAAGGAAGGGATACCGGTCAAGGGACGCGAGTGAATAAATTGATATATTGGGACTAATTATCCCTATCCGGTGATTAGAGACTTATTACCCACGGGGTTCATGATAATGAAAGCGATATATATGTCATGTCGAAATTAGTTAGGTGGTCTTTGGTCAGACACCTGTAAGGGAAAAGCAAATATACTTTATAGCATGTACATGTTTTCTTTATTTATTAGCTTAGAGTGTCATGCACTTAGTGCACGTAAATACTTTTTTTGTGAAGTTTGTATTCTTTTATAAATGTCGATACGTTTTGATATCTTGTGGTCCACTTATAACATCGTTTGACTAAACCTTATGAACTTCTCCAAACTTTATGTTGACGATTTAAGCATGTTTTCTACAGCGTGCCTTAGATTGGCTGTTGTTGATGAATATATGAAGTCTACTGACGAACCAGTTTTCCAGATTTTATCATGTTTATCTTAAAATACTTGTTGTTGAACATATTTAAGCATTCGCCATACATGTTGTCTTTTGAATCTTTTAAATTTGATGATGTAATTATTATTAATGTTTTTTAAATTTATTTTTTTTGCAAAATTTTTGGGTGTTTATTTTTAAAACGTACCCTTAAAAGTCGTTCTTTATGCTTTGTACTTGATATATTTATGAACACACGCCCTCGGACGCTAAATCGGACAGGACCCTATTTGGGGGTGTGACAAATTGGTATCAGAGCCAGGTTATAGAGAACCAGGTAGTATAAACTAGGTCTGGACTATAACCAGTATGTGATCCTTACGTGATTATGTGCCTTACGTGATTTTTACATAGTACGTATACATAATTATTTATTATTTAATTAAATACTAAGTATAACTAATATTACTATAATTATTTTGCATTTCATTTTGCGGTACTGCATTCGATGGTATATTCATTCATTTCATTCGTTCATTCACCCATTTGTTCATTCTTTCCCGCATCATGGATGGTTGGTATAAAGGATATTTATATAAACTTTTGCTTGTGCAGGTCGTGGCTATTTCAGTTATCTCAGTTTCTTCGGATTCATCAAAGGATAACGTGAGGACACTTGCTGGACGAGTTATCTTGTTAGGTATATCCCTTACTCTATTTACGATCACACACCAGTATGGATACTCACCCTTACTAATCAGGACTGACACCATAGTGATACCCACAGAGATACCTATCATAGCACATAATATACTACCATTACCAGCTATCTCACTATTTTTATCATCGGCTGATGACACCACAGACAGCGATACACCTGATACACCACCATCACCTACCCATGGTACACTATTCACTGAGACTACCCTTTCTACTCAGAGGTCACCTACAGCATCTGGTGCACTTCGACGCCGAGTCATGGTTCTTGCACCAGGACAACCTATTCCTCATGGTTGACCGTACCGCTATCATCTTAATAGGCTGGTACACATGATGACTACGAGGAAGAGGGTTGGACCGTTACCCACTCATCGTCCTGCTGTGAGACATTCAGTTGATTATTCTTCTTCAGATCATTTTTATTCTGATGATTCATCATCGAGTTCATCGTCAGAGACTTCTTCGGATTCTCCTGCGGATGCTTTATCTAATTCTGCATCTAGTTGTTCATCTTCTGATCATTCATTGCTAGCATCACCATCGGGTATGAGATCTAGTAATCTATTATGTTCTTTGGTCCCAAGTGTTCATCGTTTATCTGCTATTTCTGAGAGACCATCTCATGATTCTTCTTTTGTTAGCCACTTCTCGCAAAAGGAGAGATCGCTACTGTGGCATATGTATGTACTGTTTTCTCACCTACCTTGGCGGCATTTATCTTTTGCACAGTGCATATTCTTTTACCATACCTAAGAGGATTGGGAGTCCTGAGACAGACTATGGATTTAGAGGATTGTTTGGTGGATAGATTTGAGCCATATATACCTGAGATGGTTGAATTAGAGTTGACTTCGAGGATGAGGAGTTCTGAGCAATTAGGTCTAGAGGGGCTGAATTTTAGTAATGGATGTTGATGTTGTGAGGAGCGACGGGATTAAGATTGACCTCGAGATTCAGGCAGATATTGACGAGTGTTTCGCTTATGCGGATGCTCTTAGAGATAGAGAGATTGATGCTAGAGTTGTAGTTAAGGCTGTTGATCGAGAGGAGAGTGAGACAGGTACGAGGGGCCCAGTTGAGGTCAAAGTTGAGAGGGTTACGCATCCTGTAATGCCAGAGGATACCCCTGATCCTGCTCAAGAGGGAGCAGTAGAGGTTACGTATGAGACATTGGGAGATTTGGTTTAGAGGTTCCATGATCACACTAAGGTTATCCCAGTCCATCGTATATAGGCCATTGAGGGAGTTTAGAGGGAGCAGGGACGTAGGATTGTTGGGGCTGAGTCGGCAGTCACTATTTTGACTGAGAGAGTTGCTGAGTTAGAGAGGGATAACAGGAGGCTCAAAGGCACCACGAGTGTTGAGAGTCAGAGAGTTGACCGAATCCAGCGCGGCATGGCACGTATGCACAGAGAGATGAGGCAGATACAACGGTTTCAATTTTATGACCGAGTAACTGTTGGCAGATTTAAGGCATGTGCTAGGAAGCACATGGGCTACCGTCCTTAGATATGTTCATTAGAGTTACAGTATTGACTAGTAGCGTTTAGTAGTGACCGTAGTGTTAGAAACTCGTATATTCTGTATTTTGAAACCAATGTGATGTAATCACTAATGATCGATGATATGAAATTGATATTTATCCTTGATATGATGCCGTAATTTAATTTACTTATTCTTTTTGCATCATGCGTTACGGGGTTTCCATGAATATATTTTTGATCATGTATTTTCTATGTGAAGTAATCGCAAATTTTATTTAACCCCGTTAGTAATCTCCGCATCACATAGATTCTCACGTGGTTATATATTGTTACATTGATATGTTGTATGGATAGATGCCTAACACTTCGGTCTGCGATTTTATTTTTCTGCGTAAATGATCACGAGAAGCAGTCAACGAGCAAAGCGATCGACGGATGGCAGAAGCATTAAGAGTGCACGACGCTGTTAGAAACATTAGACCCCTTATGGGAGATGAGGTCGAACAAGAAGAAGTAGGAGGAAATGGAAATGGAGGAAATGGAGATAGAGGAAATGGAAGTGGAGGAAACGGAGATGGAGGAAATGGAAATGGAGGAAATGGAAATAGAGGTGTTAGTGCAAATATTACGATATTTAATCTACACATTCTCTTTTGTTTTTATAATGACAAAATATATGTAATTTGTAATATATAACATTAAATGTACAAGTTACTCGTTATCATATATTGTCTCAACATACATCATCACATCTCGACGTCTCGAGTCTTCGTATGTTACAACACAGGTTCGTACATGTTTGTTATGTTGCATTATGATCAAACCTCATTTTACATTTTACATCTCAAAGTACTTTATTTAAAAATGTAAACTTATTTTTGCAAGCCTCAACTAAACTTTTCTATTTTTACAGTACACAAAGTTTACCTTAAGTAAAAATTAAATACAAAATGGATTTTTACTTCATGCATGAATCATACATATAGTTGAACTTTTGTATTGTAAATCAGATTTTCCAAATCTAGCCATAATCTTTGAAGATTACAAAAGATTTTTCTTGATTCGGATGAACAGTAGCCGGTTCCATAGGAGAATCGCCGGTTCCATTGGATTTACAAGCCTGGTTACCATTTGTACAGATGCCGCGGTTTTTTTAGCTTTTCCTATAAATAAAGGATATTTTTCAATCCGTTTTTCATCACTTTTTACACAACTTTTTCACCATTTTTCACACATCTAGATTTGTAGGAATGCATCCATAAAACCTCATGATCATAATGCATCTAACTCTCATTCTTGTTGTAAGCATACACCCGAAATGATTCACCAAATCAAGCATCAAGATCTTGCCATCTACATCCACCAAAGCAAGAGCTCTTGTCATTTTTATCCAACACAAAGAACATAGATATGTAGATCTACAAGATTAGATCTACAAGATTGAAAGATCTCATCATCATCTTCATCCTTTTGAAGGCTTCCCATCAATGGAAGTTCATTTAGAGTATCATTCATTCATTACATTCATCAATCAAACTCTTTGTAATATGTAGAGGTTATATAGGCATTATCTAGAGGGTTAGAATATGGGATTCATTGTTGTATTGAAAGGGTTGTTAGGTTGGTTCTACCTTGATTTAGAACCCGGTATTTAGCTTTGTACCGAATAAAATGTAAGCGACTATGGGTTGGTTCTACCGGTGTTAGGAATCGGTATTTAGCTTTGTACCAGATAAATTATAAGTGACGTTGTGTATGGTTTTCTCCGCCGAGAAGGGAGCTTGTTGATTTAGTGAAGTAACTCTCGAGTTGGGTACTCGAGGAGTGGAGTAGGGCGGAGAGGAGCTCCGTGACCGAACCACTATAAATCATCGTGTTTAGTTTGCTTTCTCTTTTACATATCGTATCTCTTTACGTTTTAATTATGCTTATGTTGTAGATTGATGCTAAAGCTACTTGCTTGTTGATTGGTCTCCATTACACATATAGTCGTAGACTATAATCGATACTTTCCATATTACGTCGTGTTTGTTCGATCATTTGATACAAAAGTTTTTTAATTTTAATCAAAAATGTATTCAACCCCCCCCCTTCTACGTTTTCCACAATTGGTATCAGAGCCACGTGGCTCTTGTTTTTAAAACAAATGGTTTTCAAAACCGAGTACGATCCATGTATCATATTTTCTAAAAACCGGGACTTAATATGAAAAGTATATCATTCTTAGAAGTCTTTATTGTTGAACATATTTGTTATACAAGCTTGAATAATGACTAAAATTTGCTATATAAGTCTATCTTAAAGCCTCCCAAGTGTTAAACCTTTTTGTCGGGTCAAAATATGTGTTTTTGGAAAAATTAATCAGACCGGCAGTTCTGTTCGCTAACAAAGCCAGTTCCATTTGGCAAAGGAACCGGCGGACCCGGTTCTACGATAGGTTTTGCAAAAATTTGATCAACTTCAAAAGGTCGTAAAATCTTAACCGTAAGTCCGTACGAGTCGTGCCAACTATCGTTTCGAAGAGAAATGGGTCTAGTTTTTAATAAAGTAGGTTAGAGGTACTGATTATAAGTTTAAGTAAGTCAAATTTTCAAAATACCATAAAGTGTCCAAAATTTCAAGTTTCGTATTAACATAGAAACTCAAACCTTTGAGTCGGGCAATTTTGGTTGGTATCCTTTGAACTTTGATACATCCTTCTTTGAAAATAAAGTAATTTGTCCATTAATCAAGCTTGGTATACATCGTCATACTCATCGCAAGGCGAAAAGAATTTTTCGTATGATATGTTATATGATTAGTCGTTCTAGTTTGCATTGCGCCTATATGATGATTGTATGCTTATCTCTCATTGCATTTGAGCTTGCTTATTTATGAAACATAAATGTCAAACATGTCTTGTATGTTCCTTCGCTTGTATGACAATTTAGATTCTTAAAAGAAATAATACGGTTTCTAAAGGATGTGGCTATTCTGCAGTGTTTGGGTTAACCTTATATGTGTCAAAAAATGTATTTCGTAAATGTTTTGTTCACACTCATATTAGTCATGAATATGATTATTATGTGTGTCATGATTATTTGATGTGTTTGTTTCTACTCTTCATGTTTTTGCAACAATAAGGCTTAAGCTTGGTATCGGTACCCTATATAGGCTTATTATCTCTATGATTATATGCTTATCTCTCATTGCATTTGAGCTTACTTATTTATGAAACATAAATGTCAAACATGTCTTGTATGTTCCTTCGCTTGTATGACAATTTAGATTCTTAAAAGAAATAATACGGTTTCTAAAGGAGTGTTTGGGTTAACTCCTATATGTGTCAAAAATGTATTTTCATAAATGTTTTGTCAACTCATACTAGTCATGATATGTTTATAATGTGTGATATGCTATATGATTACTTGTTGCACCTTATTTAGTATTACATATTTGCATCATATATGAGAGCTTGTTGTTTTGCATATAACACTAGTGTTTGGGATGACATGTTATTTATGTGATAGCTTGTCAATTTCATGAATATGCATATTTAGACTTATGCTAGGATTCATATATACATATATCTCCTTCTTTGCATATTCCTTTTCTACATCTTGCATAATCTCAATATCTTAGGAATTAAGTAAATTAGTTAAGTATTTTGAAAGATATTGTCATAAAAATTGTACACATCAAAGTGAGATTGGCAACTTGATTGTTTCATCCAAAATACTCAAGTAAAAATGAATTATAATGATGTCTTGTTGTAGTTTTTAAAAGTGTTCTTCAAAACGGGTCAAAGTAATAAGTTATTGTTTTGGTTAAAACGGGTCAAAACTAGTGTTTGGCAAAACCCATAAAAATGGTTCCGTGGTTCATTTAGACCAAGTAAGCATTCGATATTGAAGTATATATTTTATGAACAAATTCTGGAAATTTTGATGTTATGAAGTTGAGTTTCGGTCATCTTATCCATATATAAAATCGAGACAACAAGTTTTGTAGAAAATGGGTCATTTTAGGAATTTCATGTAAAAACAACCATATGGAGATGGAACTTGTGCCACCCGCCATTTTAAAGGCAGTTGAGTCTAGATAGTCTCAAATGTTGTTTTGTAGCTAATAAAATAAAGGTCAATTTTTGGTCATGGAGTTTTCGCCAAATTCTTAAATATTTTTGGTTTTCTTTAAAAATGGGGATTTCAAAAATACTCCGTTAGATTTATCTACACATTGTGACATTGTCATTTCATCTTGTCAATCCTCCATAACCACTAGTTCATCAACTTGTTCTCCATCTCCGAACCACCACTAATGCTACATTTTTTTTCATACTAGTTATAAATATGATCTTTCCTTCGTTAGTCTATCATGATATCTTGCTTCTCATTTACTTGTGTTGATTAAATGTTCTTGTTTGATTATTTGTCTTGTCATTAATTTTGGTGTTTGATAACTATTTGCTTAATTGTCAAATGTGTAATCCATAGAAAAGGTCTTGTTTCGTTCTTAAAATGCTTTCATGTTTATATTTGTGATACTTAGTGTTAAGGCTTTGACATGACTTACATGATTCTTACGTTTTTGTCTCTTATATGTCGTCTAATATGAGTTCATAATTTGTCATTTTGATATGGATATATCTATGCTTGATAGTTATTGTTCCTTGTTGGCATTACTTAAATCTATACGTATTATGTTCTAGTTTATACATGCTTAAACATGGTTTGTATGATCTTTGCATCTTGTCCCTTATATGTCATTGCTACATAATTTATTTGCTACTTTTGCTCTCATGTTATATATTTTTGATATACTTGTAGAATTCTAGGATCTTTCTTTTGAAGCCACGTTATTTTAATTAAGAACCAAAATCGACAAACAAGCGATGGAAGAATATAAAAAGTTTGATACTATTTTTCATAAATAAACAGACTCAAATGCAATAAGAGATTCCGTGCCTATTTGTTTCCTTTGTCGCATATCGGTAGCATCATTGTTAGTGCAATTGATTTTATAATCTAAATGATCTTCTTCCTTATGCTTGTGTTTGGTTGAACTACTTGGAACATGCTCTTGTATAAATGTTCTTATTTCTCATATTGTTTATGTTTGAATCCTTGAATGATTATTTGTAAAGTGAATCGTTTATGCTTGTGGTTGGTTTTTATGCAATTCATACTTCTTCATTTTCATTTTCTTGTTGTATTAAGGAGCGTTTGGAATAATCAAGATATGTAGGGTATAAGCGTTAAATCTTACCCATGAGATTTTGGATTAATCTAGTATGACCAATTTATCAACAACATAAGTGAAAATCAGGGTTAGAATTCATTTTGTTCACTACTAGAGGATTTTAGATTTTAGGAACCTTGGCTGCTGCAAGCCGGTTCTGTTTGCAGCAAAGCCGGTTCTGTTGAACCAATGGAACCGGCTAGCCGGTTCTACAGTAGGCATTTTTGCCGTTTGGGGTAGTTAACTTTTTAATCCGACACTTAAATTAGATTATTTAGACTTGTATTAAGGTCGCCCAATAGTTGGTTTTGATCTATCTAGCTCTTAAGTCCTTCAAAATTTCATAGATCTATCCAATATTTTTCAAACGCATTTTATGCCTTGTAGTTTCAACCTATGACCTCTTTATTTCTTAGTTTTTCCTATTTGTGTGTCTATTTGAAAACATGTTTTGTTCATATACATGTCTATCTATGTGTCTACTTGTTAAAGTCATTCGTGTGATAATACTTGAAGAAGTTTTTCTTTCATACTTGTTGGTATAAATGTTTGAACTATCATGTTGTGAAATGATATTCTTGCTTCTATCTTGCACTAACTCGTTTGGATTTGTGTAGGTCGATTAAGATCGATTTCTTTATCAAGATAATTTGTGCTTGATATGTGAGAAATCACATATCCTTTCTATATCAAAAATGTCCCTAAAAAGATAAAATTGTGCATAAAATGCTTGTATATTGCTTGTTTTGTCTTTGTGATTGTGTAGGTACGGATATTACAAATAACACAAGAAAACGGTCAAAAACCGGACAAACACGGATACGAGAACGGAAAAGAGTGCACAAGAGCCGGGGATTTGATTGCTGAAAGATCAAATGGTCAACATAAAGTCAACTCTTGGTCAACATTGGTCAACCACAAAAAGACAAAACCCCAAAAATACCAAATCAGTCCTTAATGTTAAATCAAATCTCACCAAAAGTCCCTAAAGCCCTACCACCGTTATCTCTTTACAATATAAGAGATAACGATCGTTATCCCTTTATAACTTAATCCTTATAACCAAGCCCAAACCTCACCCGACCTAATCCTATTTCTTTTTATAAACCCAGGTCAACGACCCAATCTCCCAAGTCAAACACCCCCCCATATAACAGTTAAAAAAGGCGCGTAAATGAATTTACTATTCATCATCGTCTTCGCGTTTAACCCAACTCAAATCCACGAGCTCAAATCAAAGGGTAAATGGCAATTAACAGCGTGGCTTAGCAATTCAAGCACCAAGCTCCTATGTGGCAAAAGGAAACGTCATGAAAGATTCTCATTGGTCGAAACCCAACAAGATTGGACACGCGGGCATGGAAAGAAACACACGGGGAAATGGATTTTTACACTAAAGTGAGTGTAAAAGAAGCACAAATGGACTGACACACGGAATGCCATGTTGGTAATCCGTGTGATCAAATCTAATCCAACGGCTCAAAGTTAGGTTCCAATGATGGGAAAAGATTGAAAGGCCATGATCAAAGAGAGCGTCTAACTAACTAGATGGCCTAGAAGTTTCATTGTGCAGCTATAAATACAAGGCATCTCCTCACACACATCATCTTTTTTTCCTGTTTTTAGTTTTTAGTAGCTTAAATAATTTTTCATTTAAATGTAATTTGCTATTAAGCTTTTGTAATTTCAATTTCAAAGTTTTGTACCTCTCATTTTTTTTAAGTTAAGACATCATAAGTTACTTTTACATAATTTGTTTTTTTTACTATTATAACTTTTAAAATTCCAAATGTTTTTGTCTACTGTTCACAATCATCTCAAAGCTTCATCATTAAAGCTCTCTGAGTCTATAAAGCCTCAGATTGACTCAAATAATCAAATCTAATTTACTCAAAACCCTTAAAAATACCTAAACTTTTCTAAATGGAAATAAGCTATTTGGATGATAAGCTCACAATGGAAGAGCTTATAAGACTTTACTAGCTTATCCTTGTGATAAGCTAGAGCTTGTAGACAGCTCTTTGAGCTTATTTAGCCTTTGTTTAGCTAAGCCTTTAGTTACGTCTTTTCTTTTATCTTCAATGTCTTAATTTCTAGTTGATCTGCTTATTACGCTTATCTACTTGCTTATTTGTGCTTATAATTGATTTTTATATCTTATTAGTTATGTTTGATCATCTGTTTTTGATTTCTATAGCTTAGATCTTAGTTTTTCATAATTTGTCTTAAAAATCTATAAAAATCCAAAAATAAGTAGCATAGTTGGTAGCTTAATGATTCTGGCTTATTTGATTGTTGTTAAATGTTCATAAGGTCTGTCATAAGCTGTTTGATATCTGGTAATAATGTTTTCATTGATTTTAAATTTTGAAGGCTTAAATATGATTTTTGAAAAAAATAAAGGGGTGTTTGGCACAACAACTCTAACTTAGAGTTGCTGTTGTTTGTGATCCTTAGGTTCTTAATTCTGAAGTTAGATTTCATTTATAGGATGATTAGTAAGAATTCTAGGTAGTTTGAAGTTTGATATCAAGTTTTCATAGGGTTTCTAGCTTAATAATTGAATCTGAGATCTATTAAGTCAGTAAAAGTTGGATTTATAGCTTATTTGGTTTTTAGCTGATAAAAGTACATTCATTAGTCTTAGTTTTGAGTTCTTAGAGTGTCCAAATAAGTCTCTTAGGTCTGCATTCACTAGTTCTAAGTATGGGTCAATTTGGTTAAAACTGCATAAGTAGGTAATTTAGGAAAAAGTAGCTTTTTCAAGTTCAATTTTTATAGAATAAAAGTAGTACTTAGATTTTGATTTTCAGCATTCAAATAAGTCTAGGTCCATTAAAATATCATTCTGTTTTATTTAGTTTTCAAAGTAGCCCAATGCTTATCATTTTTTAAGTCTCAAAATTAAGCATTTTTCATTTTCTAACCAAACCAAAACCACTTGTTCTGATGCAAATGGTGTCAGTTTTTCAAGTAGCTTTTTCAATGAGCTTTTGTTTTCCAAAATACCTTTCAAAAGCATTTTAAGTAGTCCTTTAGTGTTTAAGCTCTAAGTAGGTATAAGAAAGCTTGTTTGCTTAAAGTTCTGCTAGTACAGCTTAAAAAAAAAAAAAAAAATGGTTTAAAAATAAAAAAATTTGGGGGGGAAAAATTTTAAAGATCAAATTCCTGCCTAGGGTCTGTTTGGTTTGTAGTTTTCATATAAAAGCTTACTTGGAATTTCAGCTTATGGCTTGTCTTTTTGGATCTTATTTCTATCCATGTTAGCTTACTAGGTTAGGATTAGTATAAAATTAGCTTATAATTCTTTGCCATTTGATTATTTAGTTTTGTAGCTTAATAAGTTTTCAAAAAAAAAAGTTAAAAAATAAGTAGTAGTGAATCTGTCCTTCTTGTTAAGCATTTTTAGCTTATTGTTTTTAGCTTTTAAAATAACTTCTTTCACAAAAGCTGTTTGTTTATAGCTTGTCTGCATTTTAGCTTTTAAAAGTTTCAAAAATAAAAAAAGTAACAAAAAGCAAAGCCTGGGACTCGAACCCACGACCTTGCCTTCACACACCCATAGACGTAACCAGTTTGCTACAATAGCTCATCCAGTTACATTTTCTTTCATTTAATCCTTATACACATTTTGGGCCAAAAAGCCCAAACCAAGCCGTAGCTTATTTTACCTTTTTCTCAGCTTATTAGATAAGCTGGGAGCTTGAGTTTAATTTTCTTGCATTCCTTAGAGCATTTAGGAGTTTTTGTGATTTTTCTAGATTTTTATCATTTTTAGTTTATTTTTTATAATTTTTCTTAGTTTGAAATTTTCGAAAATCAATAAAAAATAGAAAAATAATTTTTTTTAAAATAGCTTTTAGATTTAGAATAATTACTTTTAGGTCTTCATGCATTAAAATCATTTTTGTCACTTTTAGATTTTCAATTTCATTTTTAAGCTTTTTAATTTAGTTTTAAAAATAGGATTTTAAAATTAAAAATAGTTTCCTGAGTTTTTATCATTTCTTAGATTTTTCTAAGTTAGAAAATCATTTTTTAGAATTTTTAGGAATTAATTTGCTATTTTCTAGGATTTTAAATAGATTAAATTAGTTTTTAATTCATAAAAAATATTAAAAAGCCAAAAAAAATATAATTCTTTTTTAGAAAAATTTCTTTTATCTTAATTTAGGTTTAGAAATTAAATTTGCATCCATAGGTTTTAATTTCATCATAGTTGCTTATTTGTCGCGTTATTTTCGTGCCCGTTATTTGTTTTTGTGCTTAATTGTTTTCATTTGCTTATTTTAATTGTTGTTAATTAGTAGATATAGAAAATCAAATCAATCTTCGATTCCATTCAAATCATTGTCCGAATTCAAACGTGGTTTCAATTTCATAAATCGTTGGGGAAATAACGACCCGGGAATCATACTTCCCGGTAAATATACGTAGTATTATATATTTGTGAGAATTTTCCTTACTACTTTTGTCCTCAAGGGTAGTTTGTAATTTTTTTATATTATATTGTACTTATACGTGTATAAGATTTACTGCAATAACTTTTTTGGCGCCGTTTGCCCGGGATTGTGATTTAAGATTCCTTCTGATTGGATTTGTCGATCCGTGATTTGGAAGAACATTTCGTTTTTCGAAAGTTACTTGTTTTATAAAAATTAAAAAATAAAAAAAGTAAAAAAAGTAAAAAGTAAAAAATATTTTTCTTTTCTTTTATTAGTATAATTATCATAAAAAATATAATAAAAAAAAACAAAAATATAAAAAATTGTCCACAAAAATTAAAATAAACAAAGTTGGTAAAAGAACACCAACAAATAATACTTTCCATTGAGGTATTATCCATCAATAAGTTCCTAAACCAAAGATTTAAATACTGCCATTTTGTGTCAATTTACAGGAAACGGCTCACCATAAAAAGTAAAATTTTAAGAGATACCGGTGAAGTAAATTTGATTATTTGGTTTAAGTTTGTCTTCTCGTTTATCCCTTAAGATAGATAGATAAATAAAATGAAAAATCTAAAAAAAAATTAGTATAAATTATGCATGCGTACTCGTTCTTAAACCCGTAACCGTAACCGTAACCGTCAACAACAAGCCCCATCGACTGTTGTAGAACCATTTCATTTAGAAGAACCTTTTGATAATCCTCCCCTAGTTCCAATGGCCGATAACCGGACTATGGCGGAATTGCATGGCACAATTGCTCCAAGCACCCACCGAGGGGTACGAGGATGCAATTGTAATTCCCGAAATCAATGCTAACTTTGAGTTAAAGCATGGTTTGATCAATCTTGTTCAAAACAAACAGTTTTTCGGACATGATAAAGAGGATCCACATGCTCACATCCGTTATTTCAATAAGATTACTTCAACAATGAGATTCCCGGACGTCCCGAGCACGTCAATTAAGCTTATGCTTTTTCCGTTTTCTCTTGAAGGTTCAGCCCGGATTTGGCTAGAAAAAGAACCTCCTCGATCAATTTTGACATGGGATGATCTTGTTTCAAAATTCATTAATCAATTCTTTCCTCCTTCAAAAACGACAAATCTTCGTAACGAAATCACGAGATTTCAACAAAGATTTGACGAATCGTTTTATGAGGCTTGGGATCGATTTAATGACCTTCTTCGAGCATGCCCACATCACGGATTTTCTGAATTACATCAATTGGATACGTTTTACAATGCTTTGAATGCTAATGATCAAGACTCGTTGAATTCTGCTGCGGGTGGAAACTTTTTGGATAAGATGCCTCGTGAATGCTTGAGAATTATCGAAAGTAAATCCAAGGTTCGTAATTCACGAAACAAGGCAGTCGTTGCCAAAGTGAGTTCGAATTCATCTACTCCAGGAATTTCACCAGATGTTGCTGCTCTTACAACCGAAGTCTCTGAACTTAAGAATTTGATGAAGACTATGCTTATCGACAAACAAAAAGCCCAAGCTCCCGCATCCGTAAAAGCGGTCGAGCAGAGTTGTGTAACTTGTGGAGGTGCTCACTCTTATAAAAACTGTCCAGCCACCGATGGCAATGTTTATCAAGACAACATTCAAGAGTACGTTTCACAAGCTGCTGCAGCCAATTTTAATCAAGGGAATACCAATTCTAGACCTCCGATGGTTGCAAATCAAATCCGACCACCTGGTTTTCCTCCGATTCAAAACAATCAAAACCGTTTCAATCCAAATCAAGGAAATAATTTCAACCAAAATCGAGGAACCAATTTCAATCAAAACCGTAACTTCAACCAAGGACAAGTTTACCAACCTCCAACGATTCAACCACCAGTTTATCAAGCTCCTCCTCAACAAATGCAAGGTGTTTCAAAGACCGATTTTGAGAATTATGTCAAGGCTAATGATGCTGTGTTACGGAATATGCAAAATCAAGGCCAAGGTTTACAAAACCAGATGACAAATTTAACGGAAATGCTTTCTAAGTTCATAACTTCCAACACCGCTTCATCTTCGAATTCAGGAACTCTACCAAGTCAAACCGTAACTAACCCTCGTGAGCATGTTAATGCTATCACCACACGAAGTGGTAAGACTTGTGAAGGACCTTCGACTCCTTTTCCTACACCCGTTGTTTCTACTCCTCTAAAGGAACCCGAACAAAACCCGGAGACGTCAATGGACAAAGTGCAAAAACCAAGTTTAGAAAGTACCGCACAAGTCCCACCTCCAGAGGAAGAAGATTCCATTTTCATTGAAATCCCAAAACCAAAAGCAAAGAAAACCGTTAATGTTGAAATTCAAGATCTTAATTCTCCAAGACCTAATTCGTATCAACCTAAACTTCCATATCCCGAGAGGATGAAAATGAGAGAGAACGATAAACCAAGTGCTCAACATAGCCGGTTTTTGAAAATGTTCAAACAACTCCATTTAGAGATTGGATTGAAAGATGCTCTCTTCGAAGTGCCAAAGTTCAACAAATGGTTAAGCTCATTGCTAAGGAACAAAGAGAAGCTCGAGGAGATCTCCAATACAACCGTGAATGCTGAATGTTCTGCTATCATTATGAACAAAGTTCATGAGAACCTCGAAGATCCCAAAAAGTTTCTTATTCTATGTGTTTTACAAGAACTCGATAGGACTAGTGCTTTAGCCGATTCCGGAGCTAGCATAAATCTTTTACCTCATTCTATCTACAAGCAACTCAGGCTTGAAGCTTTGACTCCAACTCGAATGACACTCGAACTTGCTAATCGTTCTGTTACGCACCCAATGGGCATAGCCGAGGATGTTGTAGTTAGAGTTGATGGTTTCACTTTTCTTGCTGATTTTGTTGTGGTTAATTTTCAACCAGACCCGAGAGTGCCTATTATTTTAGGAAGACCCTTCCTTCGCACCGCAAAATCTCTCATTAATTTGTATGAAGAAAAATTGACTTTAAGAGTAGGAAAGGAAGAACTTGTTTATTATGCCGATAAATCTGAGAAAAACCAGGAAAAGAAATTTGTTCAAGCTATTTCTATCATTGATTTCTCAAAAGACGATCCGTTTAGTGGCAGTACCACTATTTCATCCGATGCTCTTTTTCCTAGTTTTTCACCGATGAAGACTAGTAATTCTACTTTCGAGGAATTCACCGATGAATTCACTCTTCCTAACTCATTACCACCGGGTAATGATGATTCAATTCATAAGAAGGATTTTCATGAAGAAACATTTCAAATGTATTCAAATCCTCTTTTCAAATTCGATGACAATTTCAAATCTAGCAACGTTAATCCTCTCTTTGAAGAAAACGATAAGGATGTCGATATTAAGTCTTCTCCTTCCTTCACACTTACTTCACCGGAAGAAAGTGATTCGATTCCACCGGGAATTGATCTTACCCTCTCTCCCACCCTTGAAGTTTCAAGTAGCAATCCTACTTCCCCTACTCTCACTGGAGAGAAGGTTTGTTCATGGAAGACACCGATGTTTTTCTCGTTGATCTGATTTATATGGAGAATGATAACTCGTATTGCGATAAGGAAGAAGATAATTTGTCTTTTAGCAACATTCTTACATAAAGAACCAAAACCTCTTTCTCGTCCTCAAGAAGTTGAGATGAAAGATGATAAGGTTTCAAGTCAAATACCAATTGATACCATTGTTATGCCAATAAGAATCACTTTTGATAATCCAATTGATTTTAATGATCATTTTTCCAAACCAAAGGATTTATAAAAGGATTTAGCCGTTGCATTTGATTCCACCGAATCAAGTATTTTACCACCTCCTTTTTAGATTCCGACTCGCCTTTCACAGCGGAGTTGTTGGTTAGTATTACCTTAAATTCTCTCGGAAACGAGGATAAAGTATTCAAACCAGGTATACTAGTTTATCATGCCATTCATGATAATAATCTTGTAACATTGGAGAAGAATTTAAGAGAGAACATTTCCTTTGAGACTCTCTTATTCTCAAAGAACCGTCATCTCCTCGTCCTCCTCCAGAACCACCAGATGTTTGCATGAGATTTCAGCCCATTTTGGCTATAAAAGATGATTTTGTTAAGCCTTATGAAGATTTTTACCTAAGTGAAACGGTGTTATCTTTAAATGTTGAAGATGTCGATTTCTTCACATTTATCATTTGGACTTTTCTTCCATATTTCACCTACCCCGAGGATTCACCCTTGATTTTCTCCTTTAGGAGTGATAATTTTGTTTTTGACACCGGCATCGTCACATTTCATAAGCCGGTGACATTTTCAATGGAAATTTCTTGTTCTAAGTGTTGCTCTCCCTAAGAACAAATTAATTCAGGGATAGAGTCGAGCTTGCGACTCGGTGATAAAAAATAAGCCGCTTCGTGGGAGTTCACCCCATGCTTATCCATTTTCTATTAAAAATGTGTTGTGATGTGTTGAGGCTAGCATCTTCTGATTTTTCGTTGTTTGTTGTTTGTTGTGATTTTTGTAGGGTTGAACCAACAATTTCTGAAGACTCTCGTGTTCGGTGTTGTGTCCTGTTTCATTCGAGCTTCCTATCCTTTATTCGAAATTAGTTTGGGGAGATCCGATATCCTTTCATCATTATCGATTCACGTTTATCTTTGCATAATTCATAAACGGCTTAGATTTTTGTAGAGACCCGACCTTAAACATTGAGGACAATGTTTTGTTTTAGTTTGGGGAGGGAATCTATCGATTTGTTGTTACCTGCTTATTGTTTTGTTCTCACGTACCTGTTTTCCCACAAAAATAGCAAAAATTTAAAAATTTTTAAGATCTTATTTGTAGAAAAAAATAAAAAAATAAAAAATAAGTGTTAAGACACGAATGTAGGTTTTCCGTTGGTGAGAATAAGAAGTAATTTTTGACCCCTCAGTAGAACCTTAACATGCTAGACGTGAAATCATTAGTAATGAAAACTTGTGCTAATTCTCAAGTAGATTTTTTAAATATGCCGAGTTATATTTTAAATAAGGGCTAAGTATTTTGCGAATTTCTTTATTAAGATTATTAAATGCAAAGAATAAGAAATGATAGTGTTAATTACGAATTAGGATGCTAAACAAAGTTTATTTGGAAAACTTAAAGGCTTATAAAAAATAAACTTGTGGTTTTTTTCTTTCCCGAAGCATCTTAAAATGATAATTATCACGTGTTTTCATTAAATTTTTACAAATTAAGTTTACTCATAAATGTCTAATCAACATATTTAGAGAAAAAAGCTTATCGATAAGCACATCATTGTAAATAAGAATTTTGCTTCAAGCTTATACTTTGGTTTTCTAAAACGAAATTTCTCTATTTGCAAAAATATTGTATAAAAAATGTAGTAAAAAAATGAATAAATATGAAAAAGAAAAAAATGTAGTTGGTGAATAAAAAGGATGCAAGTTATAAATCCTTAGTGTTAATAATAATATACAAACTCCAGCGCAATGAAAGTCCATGGCAGTTAGTCGTTCGTTTCCCGAATGTGACAACGAAAGAAAGGGTGAAGGATTTAATTTAAGGATCGGTTATCATAATAAGTACACTGACTCTTGCGAGGCGTGACCGATGTGTCCGTCGAAAGAAAAGTGATACCCGGTCCTGCCTAATATGTAAATATAATGTAAGTTTAAGTTGCAAGTGTATGAAAATTAAATAGTAAAAGTTCATTCTCTAAACCCAAATATTACTTTTGAACCAAAATTTGCAAAAGTTCTATAAGTCTTTTTCAACGGAATTCTGCTTGGAGAAATATCCGATTATTATTCTCCGGATGGGGTCTTCAAAAACCTAGCTCTTACCGATGACGGTGGATGCTATAGAAAAAGTCATTCATGGGAACAAGTGAACGAACAATGTCTTACTAAAGGAGGTTTTTGTTGCTTGAGTTGTGATCCTTAACTAAGTGATTAACATAATTAGACCCCAAAAGCCATGTGCAAAGCTTTGTGTCGAATTTTCACTATCTAAATATGTGATTTAATGGTTTAAAATTATTTTGAACACACACATTATAATATATGATATATGTTTCGGGAAGGAAAAATTCACAGTTGTTAATTATAAAGTAGTCTTAGCATTTTAACTCGTACTTAACAGTGATCTTATTTTTAAGCTTAGTATGGGAAAAGTGAAAAGTCGGGAATGATGAAGTTATCTTTTAGACACTTAATCGTGCTTTTTGTTCCATGATCCTTAAAGTTACCACAAAGGTTGATCCGGATTTCCTCTTGGATGCTCATAGTAGGACTGGTCCTGTAGAGTCGGGTGACTCTTCTGAAAGCAAGGTCAAACCCAAGCAAGGCCCAGCATAAGTTTATTTCGTCTGTTATCTCTACACGTCGTGGTCGTCGATGAATTCACTTGGATTTTTCCGTATTTAAGGCTTGGAATCTTTGTCCTTCTTTCGATCGTTTTAGGATTTTATCCTTATGTGTGTAAGTGGTATTTTGATGAAACAACTTGTTGGGATTGTGTGATAATTGCTATACGGTAAGTGTGTTGATTTGTGTGTTATCGTCAAGATGTGTAGTCTTGAGAGTAAGTATACGCGTGCAAAAGATGCAATTATAATTATGGTGGCCAATGATAGGTGTAAAATACACATATCCGTTAACACAAAAAATGACCCTAAATGACCAAAAATACAGTAAAAATGGCAAAGATATGCTTGTTTTTGTGTTTTGTGTGTGCAGGTACGGATAAGACAAAAATCACATGAAAACGATCAAAAACGGGCAAGCACGGACACGAGAACAGAATAGTGTACAAAAGCCGGAAGCCAAAGTCAAAGTCAACACTAGAATACAGAAATCAAAAGCCCAAATCCTAAAGCCCAATTTCCCTTTTATTAAATCATAGGGACCATTCCTGCCAAAGATAAAAGTCATGGCTTTTAATAAACCAAAAAGAGGGACTAGTTTTGCCATAAATCCAAAGTTTAAATTCTTTTTACCTTTTGACAGTTAAAATGGGCGCCAAAAGGGTGGGTACTATTCATTCATCGTCCCAACTTACCCACCAGTCAAAATCAAAGAGGTTTTCCAAATTGAAGGGTACAATGGTTAATTCAAGAGGTCTACTACATGATGGCAGGGATAAATTTGTAATCTCAAGGCACTCATTGGCTCACTTAGCAAAGGAATGCCACGTGGATGTAAAGAAAGCACAAAGGAATGATTGATTTACTCTTGAGGCACTCACACAACAAGCACAAATGTCACATCAAGGGATTGCCAGCTTGGCAATCCGTGGGAGATAGAACTTGATCCAACGGCTCATGATAATTCTCCAATGATTGGAGGAATGAATGGTGTTGATTGATAGGAGCGTGGGTGGCAAGGTAGACCTAGAAGGTTCAGAGAAGGGCTATAAATAGTCACTCACCTCACACACACAGGGAGATCTTCTTTTTCAGTTTTTACTTAGTTGTAATTTTTAGCTTAATTTTAGTTAATGTAATTCTCAATTTCAATCTCTTGTAATTTTCCTTTTAATCGTGTAATCAAAGTTTTCAGTTAATGAAATTTAGTTTTTAAGTTTTCTCAATCTCTTTTACCTTGCTATAAGATCTAAATAAGCTCAATTATCTTCAACTGTTACCTTTAAGCTCTCAAAAGCTCTCTTAGTCTCTAAGCTAAGATTGAGCTTAATTCAGACTTAATAATACTTAAATCAATAAATCAGTTAAATATCTTATGCTTATTGGACTTTTAAAAGCTTTTGGAAGGGGAACCAATTATGGAAGGGTTCCCATGGACTTTACTAGCTTATCCAATAGGATAAGCTAGAGCTTGTAGATGCTCATTTGAGTTTAAGCTTCTGTTTAGCTGAAGCATCTTGTAAGTTCTCCTTTAATTTCCTTGTCATTTAAATTCTAGCTTAATATTTACTTAATTGCTTAATTAGCTTTGCTTATTTGCTTATATTGTTACTTATTTGAGCTTATTTTTGTTTCATTTGGATCATTAATCAAGTTTTCCTATCTGTTTTTAGTTAATTTAGTTTAGAGTTTAGCTTTTCACAACTTGTCTTCAAAAATTCATAAAAAACCAAAAATATAGTTAGAATAGTTGTAGATCTTGATTTTAGCTTAAGTGATTATTGATTTATGTTTATTAGGGTTGATATAAGCTAAGTATAATCTGGTAATAAAGTTTTGCTAGATAGATTTTCATTTCATAAGCTCTATCAATTCTGTCAGTAGAATAAAGGGGTGTTTGGTTTAGTCTTGTTTGACCACCAGAAGTCAAAGGAACTTTGAGATTTCTTTTTGGATAGTTAGATTATTACATTTAATAAGGTTTAGAGTAGATTTGAAACATTAGTTTAAGTTTATGAAGATTTTATGGCTTAATAGGTTTGCCTGTGCACCAGGGGAGATATCTCTATTTCTTTGTTAAGCTAAAATTGGATCTAAGCTTTTTAGGCTTGGTTTGTGTTTGCATTGTGTCAAGACACACTCATTAGGAGTGTGTTATGCAGTCTTGACCAAAAAGGTCACCTGCATTAGTGATTTTGTGCTTTTGCATATTGCATCAGCAGTAGTAACTTAGGTTGCTACTGCTGACTTTTTCTAGTTTCATTTAAGCTAGTGTTTGTAGCTTTTAGGATCTAAAATTCAGTAGGATTATAGATTTCACATAGCTTAATATAGATTAGAACTTGTTTTTTCATTCCTAGCTTAATTTCTAGCCTGCATTTTTGGTTTAACTAATCTGTCAAATGCACCAGCAGTATTAACAATAAGTTAATACTGTTGGTCTTATTGAATCAAAGTTAGGGTAGCTTAAATAAGTTTTAGCTATTTAAACTCAGTAGACTTATAGATTAGGAATAGTTTAAGATAGATTAAGTCTTGTTTCTAATTTTCTAGCTTAATCACTTAGGTACATTTAGCTTAAAAGTTAGTCATCATTTGATTTTTGAATGTTCTGTTGCTGTATTTTGAGTTTGCAGGATAGTGCTTGTTATTTAGATTTTGTTAGGATTTTTAATTAACTTGAAATTACTATTGAGTATTAAGGCCATAAGTTGCCGCTCATTTTTACTTTAGTTTAATAAATGTTATGTCTTCTTGTTAAAACATGTACATTAAGTCCTTTACTTGTGTAAAGACTTATAATGTAAAGTAAAAAGTAACTTGTTATGTCTTCATGTTAAGACATATACATGAAGTCATTGACTTGGTCAAAGACTTATAATGAATAGTAATGTATTAGATGTTTATGTCTACTTGTTAGTACATACACATTAAGTCGTTGACTTGATCAAAGACTTATAAAAAGCATGCAATTAACTTAGTAAACTATTGATGCCATTACATTTTAACTTAAGTTGGTAAATAGGTAAATCCATAAAGTGTAAGTTCATCTAATGAATTGTGAGATTGCTTTACTATTTTGATCTTATTAGAATACCACAATTTTATTGTATGTCCAACAAGAGTAATTAAACTATATATATAGATATTGTTTTGATTCATGATGACATTAACTTGTTCAACTTTTATAGAGATCAAGGTTAGATAATTGAGTACGTCGTGGATATACCTAATAAAACTCTAACATAGAAGGTTAATTAAGACATTATTCTAGTAATAAAATGTGTCTTGATTGAAGTTCTAAATTTGTTATAATCACTTAGAGATTAACAAAAGCCTAAAACTGTTAAGTATATTTTGTTAGATACCCAAAAGAAACAATGAGATACCACTTCTACAACTCACACAAGAACAAAGTTTCTGTTGCTCATTATGCTAAGTTATTTAAGAATAGTCTCATATTTACACTGAAATCAGTGGGAGTATCACTTTGCAAAAAGCGAGTGGGAGTCTCACTTTGCAAAAATCGAGTGGGAGTAATGTAGGTCATGAATTACCGCAAGAAGAAGTGTAAAAATTCATAATTTTTGGGTCATTATTTAATTAACCTTGTACTTTTACTATTTATTTTGATTTTGGAGACTGTAGCAACCCGTAAATTTCAAGTCAATATTTAATCTTATAGTTTTACTATTTATTTTATTTTTACATAAATTTTCTCTTTTTTGGTTAACCGGATAAGTTATCCCGCATTCCATGTAAAATGTATATTAAACGTGAACCCCACTCTAGACTAAATATTAGTCTACATGCCCTAAGTATTTTTATTATTTTACATATGTATCATATATGTTGTAATTTTATTTTTAACATTTACGTTTACTCGTGTATTTGCTGTCTATTCTTGCAATAATATACCTCTTTTATTCATTGACCACTAATCACTACCTACCTAATCAAAAGTATAAAAATAAACTAATAACCAACCACATGGACATTGTCCATGTGGTAGTGAGGGATACTTTGGGAATTATTCTTTATACTTTTGTGTATTAATATAATATAGTGTATAAAAAACTATCAATCACTAACCCACACACATGATATCTCATAGTTCATCTTTAGAATTCTAAAAGCTCCCCCTCTTTATTAATTTTGGCCGTCCCTATCCCTCCACCATATTACCATTTTTATCAAAAAATTCTCTAGTAACATTATTCAAGAGTTGAAGTATAAGGCCGTTCAAAAAGAAGTTAAAGTATAAGAAGCTAGTTGTTATCCATGGTTAAGAATCTCTTCAAGCAATCATCAAGAATCATTTTTCTAGAGTTAAAGTGTATGTTATTCAAGGGTAAATAAGGGTTCATACAAGAGTTTTAGTTGGATTAAAGAACTAGTGGAAGACTTTGGTTAATCCCTATTTGGTTACCATCTTCAATTTTCTCTTTCGTAATGATATTTGTTTCATTGTTTCTTCTTAATTTTTTTGTAATTTATCTATAATCATAAATGAAATTTATGAGTTTGTATGTATTTTATACATTTTACATGTTTATTTTAAAAATTATGCATTGTACTTCAAGAAACTTGGTAAAAATATGATTTGTAACAAATTGATTTGGACAGATTTTGATCAGTAGGTTGTAGATGTATTCTGGAAAAATATATGAACCATGAGGATTAGGGAAAAATATAGGCATGTAGAGCTATGTTTTCGCTTTGTTTTTCCCGGGTGTCACTCGTCATGATGATATCCGATGATTAAACTAGAAAATAAAAGGTAAAAGTTGTCAGAAACTGCACACCAGTTTTCAATTAGCTCTAACTTTTTAATATTGTATAGAAGTCACTATTGGTGTAAAAAAGAAAACTTGTAGAGGACTGTCTAACTTAAATTTTGACGCTTGAACCAGCCCTAGCGGACTTACGGTTTAAGAGATACGACCATTTTCTCGAAACTGTAGTAATCTGGGAATATCACAGCTTTGGTACTTGTTAATGTATTGACCATTTGACGTATTTTTATTAAAACCAGTGTGGTCAGACCCACATATCAAAAAAATAAACTCATTTACCTTTTCGCAGACGTAAGAACTGAATCAAGATCATTTACAGTTTAGAAATTATGAGTTATTAAAGTGGGCTAAAACTGAAAATCCTTATCAGCCCATATGTTTTGGGCTTATAAATATTAACTTGGAGATTTTTGGGCCCAAATGTGTTTATAAAAATTATAAACTCTAAGTATAATGCTAAATCTATATAAAATCTTATTTATATTTATTCATGTAATATTTATAAATCCTAAGACGCGACATTACTTTTAGGTTGCATCTAGGATTTTTCCTGACTCTCGATGCTTATTTAGCGTTATCTTTATCGTATTGCTTAAAGGTGAGTTCATAGCCCCCACTTTTACTCATTTAACGGTTTTATAAACTTCTTGGGGGAGATACATGCTACTTTACTTACTTTTTACTTATGGACGCAAGTGCTTTAAATAAATACTTTTCCTGATATTATTATTGCCTAAGTACCACTTCTACCTTTAAGTCCCCTATATCATGAACCGATTAATTACTTTTTGTGAAATGAACACGAATGTTGTGAATAGATCTATTGGGACTGATTATCCATGTCCGGGTATGCAACAAATGATATCATGTCAAACAGAAGCATTTAAAATTTGAGGAAATACTCGGATGTTTGGCAGAACATCCAGTATCGGGGCACAAATCTCAAATTGGGATTTGCATAAGACATTAAGGTTTCGGGGTCACGAGCTTAGTGCAATAATTAATGCTTTCAACATTTGAATGTGTTTCAATAGTCAACTATTACTTGAAATCTTTTGATCCACTAAACTGATCACTGAAGCACTATTATGATTTCTGAAACATTACTTGGTTTACTTAAACACTGCTTTATTATTAAACCTATGAATTCACTCAACATTATTTGTTGACATTTTTAGCATGTTTATCTCGGGTCCTTAAGGTGTTGTCTTGGAAGGAAGTCGCACGGCATATTTTGAAGGCTTTGCATATCGTTACCATTCGAAATCTTTTTTATAAAATGTTGTAAACTCTGATGTTTAAATTAATCGAATGTGTAACTTTTCAAAACGTCTCATTTAGAGGTCGTTTTCTGTAACTTGTACTTTGCGCTATGAAGTAATACCCTCAGTTGTCTTCCGCTGCTATCTGAAATTAGGGGTGTTTCAGATTGGTATCAGAGCACTCGTTACATAGAACTAGGTTGCATTTTGAACCTAGACTATAACTAATATATATATTAAGACCTTCCTTATTGCCTTACGTAATGTCTGTGCGCGTATACTTCCTGGATGTCTATGCTGTTGTATTTATAGCACAACTATTAAAGTATTATATAAAGGCTATTTATATAAACACTTTCTTTGCTTTTTGATTACTCATGTTTATTTTCAAGAGCGTCGTTATTTATTTATATAAATGTAATTTATATAAATGTTGACTATTTTCGATCACTTATAGCTACTTATCAGAGCATCATTATATATTTTTTATAAATACTAAAACTTTTTCAAGACATTGTGAGTTAGACAATGGTCTCTAAACTTTTCTTTAAAGCATTGTGAGTGACACAATGGTCTCGTTTATTTCAAGATGTTGTAAGTGATACAACGATTTCTAAAACCTTCTCAAGACATTGTTAGTAATGCAATGGTCTCTAAAACTTCTCATGATTTTTCATAATACCATTTGTTTATAATATTGAATCTCGACACAGTTGTCAATCCCACTGGTTATTTAACTATCCGACTCCGAGTTTGAACACTCGCCTCATACTTTGAAATGCATACGTCGTCATGTAACCCGTCATCTAAAAACATGCGGATTAATTTGAACACGACTTTAACCCGTCACCTCAAAACATTTCACTTTTGGAAACATGACTTTTGGAACCCTAACATCGTTATAGTTCATGCTAATGCTTAAGGAGAGATTTAACCTGTTTTACGTAGTGAGACCTAAGTCGAAGCCTCCTTGGACCGTATTCCCCTAAGAGATTTGCACTAGTACATTTCTATAAATTTCGTTGTATTGTGTGGACGTTTTTAATTCCTTTATTAATTTATGTATCACGACGATTCTGTCCGTTACCCTCCCTAAATTATTACCACCTTATAAACCATTTCACTGTCATCTTATAAACTATTTTACTGTCAACTCATAAACTATTTTGCTATTATCCTATAAACTAAATTATTGTCATCTTACAAACTATTTCGCTTTCATCTTATGAACTGTTTTGTTACTTTATAAATAGTTTTGGGCTAATACCTTATAAACATTTTCACAATCATCATATAAACCATTTTGCTATCATTTTATAAACTATTTTGCTATCATCCTATAAGCTACTTTACTTTTACCTTATGAACTATTTTGCTACACTAAAAAACCATTTGATACTATCATATACATAACACTAGTTTGACGAAAATGAGCATTGCATTGTTAGTCCTTAATCATACATAGCCTGATCACCTATGTCAAATTCAGGAAGGACCATGCTATGTTGGGAGTAGTCATCTTAAAATTTTGTCAAAATCATTTTTCTACTTATATTCCCCAAAAGCAAAATTTTGTGTGCGTATACATAATTATGGCAAGTACCTTCACTTTTTCTCGAACACACCGTTAGCGGATAACACTAATTAAACTCTAGGGACCGAATTCCCTTAACGTGTGGAGACTGTAACAATTCATAATTTTCGGGTCATTATTTAACCTTGTACTTTTACTATTTATTTTAATTTTAGAGACTATAGCAACCCGTAAATTTTTAGGTCATTATTTAATCTTATACTTTTACTATTTATTTTATTTTTACGTAAAATTTATTTTTTTAGGTTAACCGGATAGGTTATCCCGCATTCTAAGTAAAATGTATATTAAACGCGAACCCGAATCTTGACTAAATATTAGTCTACATGCCTTAAGTATTTTTATTATTTTACATATGTATCCTATATGTTATAATTTTATTTTTAACATTTACGTTTACTATTCGTGTTTGCGTCTAAACTCTTGCAATATACTACCCTTTTATACATTGGCCCTAATACTACCTACCTAATCAAAAGTTTAACAAAAAAAATAAATAATAACCAACCACATGGACACTTGTCCATGTGGTGGTGTAAGCCAACTTAGGTGTTTGTTTATTAACTGCTAATGAGGCACTTGGCAATATTATTTTGCATGCATTGACTAATTCATCTAACCCACACACATGATATCTCATAGTTCATTTTTAGAAATCTAAAATCTCTCCCTCTTGCTCTATTTTGGTCGTCCCTATCCCTCCACCATATTACCATTTTCATCAAAAAATTCTCTAGTAATATTATAAAAGAGTTGACGTATAGGAAGCTAGTTGTTATCCTTGGTTAAAAATCTCTTCAAGCAATCATCAAGTATCATTTTTCTAGGGTCAAGGTATGTTCTTCAAGGGTAAAAAAGAGTTCATACAAGAATTTTAGTTGGGTTAAAGAACTAGTGGAAGGCTTTTGTTAATTCCTATTTGGTTACCATCTTCAATTTTCTCTTTTGTAAGGATATTTGTTCCATTGTTTCTTCTTAATTTTTTTGTAATTTATTTTTAATCATAAATGTAATTTCTGAGTATGTATGTATTTTATACATTTTACATATTTATTGTAAAAGATTATGCATTGTACTTAAATAATAGAGACAAGAAACTTGGTAAAAACATGATTTGTAACACATTAATTTGGACAGATTTTGATCAGTAGGTTATAGATGTATTCTAGAAAACTCTATGGACCATGAGGATTAGAGAAAAATATAGGCATGTAGAGATATGTTTTAGCTTTGTTTTCCTTGGTGGCACTTGTCGTGACGATACCCGATGATTAAACTAGAAAATAAACGATAAAAGTTATCGGAAATTGCACACCAGTTTTCAACGAGCTATAACTCTTAAAAATTGTATAGAAGTTACTGTTGGTGTAAAAAAATGTAGAGGATCTGTCTAACCTTAAATTTTGAAGCTTGGAACCAGCCCTAACGGTACTTCTCGACTTAGGAGATACGGTCGTTTTTTCGAGACTGTAGTAATCTGAGAAAATCCCAGCTTTGGTACTTGTTAATATATTAACCATTTGACCCCATTTTTATAGAAACCGAAGTGGTCTAACCTACACATCGGAAAAATAGACTCATTTACCTTTTCGTAGACGTAAGAACCGAATCGAGAACATTTACAGTTTAGGATTTATGGGCTATTGAAAAGGGCTAAAACTAAAAATCCTTATCAGCCCATGTGTTTTGCGCTTATAAAAATTAACTTGGACATCTTTGGGCCCAAATGTATTTATAAAAATTAAAAACTCAAAGTACAATGCTATATCTATATAAAATCTTTATAAAAACTTTATTATATTTATTTGCGTAATATTTATAAATCCTAAGACGTGACATTATTTTTTGGTTGCATCTAGGACTTTTCCCGACTTCCGACGCTCATTTCTTGTTATCTTTATCGTATTGCTTAAAGGTGAGTTCATATCTCAATTTTAAGCCATGTAACTTATTTTATAACTTCTTGGAGGAGATACATGCTACTTTACTTAACTTTTTAGGGTTAATGGCATATAATAGCAACGTACTTTCTCATTTGAAAACATTTATAAAGTTATGAACTCCAAAAAGGCTCACAATTCAACATAGACTCGTTTACCTTTTCGTAGACGTAAGAACCGAATCGAGATCATTTACGGTTTACGAATTATGGGCTATTGAAGTGGGCTAAAACTGAAAATCCTTATCAGCCCATATGTTTTGGGCTTATAAATATTAACTTGGACATTTTTAGGCCAAAATGTGTTTATAAAAATTAAAAACTCTAAGTACAATGCTAAATCTATATAAAAACTTTATAAATACTTATTTATATTTATTTGTGTAATATTTATAAATCCTAAGACGCAACATTATTTTTAGGTTGCATCTATGATTTTTCCCGATTCCCAACGCTTATTTCTCGTTATCTTTATCGTATTGCTTAAAGGTGAGTTCATATCCTCACTTTTACTCATTTAACTGTTTTATAAACTTCTTGGGGGAGATACATGCTACTTTACTTACTTTTTACTTATGAACGCAAGTGCTTTAAATAAATACTTTTCCTGATATTATTATTGCCTAAGTACTACTTCTGCCTTTAAGTCCCCTATATTGTGAACCGATTAATTACTTTTTGTGAAGTGAACAGGAATGCTGTGAATAGATCTATTGGGACTGACAATCCCTTCCGGATATGCAACAACTAATACCATGTCAAATAGACGCATTTAACATTTGAGGAAATACTCGGGTGTTTGGCAGAACATCCAATCTCGAGGCACAAATCTCAAATTGGGATTTGCATAAGATGTTAAGGTTAGTGCAATAATTAATGCTTTCGAATTTTGAATGTGTTTCAATAGTCAACTATTACTTGAAATCTTGTGATCCACTAAACTGCTCGCTGAAGCACTATTATGATTTCTGAAACATTACTTGGTTTACTTAAACACCTCTTTATTATTAAACATATAAATTCACTCAACATTATTTGTTGACATTTTTAACATGTTTATCTCAGGTCCTTAAGGTGTTGTCTTGGAAGGAAGTCGCACGACATATTTTGAAGGCTTTGCATATCATTACCATTTTAAAAACATTTATGTAATATATAAATGTTGGGACCTCTCTTTGTAAACTCTGATGTTCAAATTAATCGAATGTGTAACTTTTCAAAACGTCTCATTTAGAGGTCATTTTCTGTAACTTGTACTTTGCGCTATGAAGTAATATCCTCGGTTGTCTTCCGCTGCTATTCGAAATTAGGGTGTTACAAGAAGATACATAAACCTTCTGAACGCACTAGAGAATGTCATACTGAGGCTAAATATGTAAATGTTGAACCTTAGAATGATGTTACTCATATTCATAGATCCGCAAGGATTCCTCATGATATATCTTTTTATCATTGCTGAGGATTATGAGTTATAGGATCATGATAAACCTGCTAACCATAGGAGATGCATTATTAGATCTTGGATCTAATAAACGACTCAAGACTATGAATGTAAAGATGTTATCCAAAAGGAGATAATCATATTCTTGGAATTTTATTGATCTTTAACCTATCGGTTAGACGATGAGGTTTAAAATGAGTTTCCTTTCAGAGAAGACTCATGTGGACAATATTGTATACATATTTATTACACGTCAAATGACATAAGTATTTACTCATACTCAAGAAATTGACTATGATTAAAACTTCTTCATTTACGAACTTTAAATATAAAGATGATTAAATTGTCATACTTGTTTTCTTAGAAAGAAATATGACAAATTGGATTTCAAGAACTCTTTATTGATTGATTACCTTGCGAGGACGATGTGTAATCAAAAGGAGGTTTTATGAATCCAATATGATCTTTACAAGTATACAAAAATGCAAGAATCTAAGTGTGGATTAAAAGCACGCATCTAATGAGCATAATCTTAAGTTTAATTGTTAAATTAATCACTTGTTGGATTTGATTTTTAATTATAAATAAGATAGCTCATAAGTACATCTGAAAGCTAGTGGGAGTAATTTGTTTTATTTTTATAAAATCGAATATGTTGTTGAACATATTAGAAACAATTTTTCATCTAAGTAAGATTTTATCCCTTAGATTCAAATAAAGTTTCTTGTAAATATTTTAGAAAATAAAATATACAACCTTGAAAAATATGTTTGATAAATTAAACATGCGGTAAATTAAGTCTGAATACAATATGAATTATCATTGAGTAAAACTCGAATGATCTATCTCACTTGATGAGATTGAACACATGAATGGAAGCCTTAAGTCCCACAAAAGGATTCAGTATGAACACATGAATGAGATTGAACACATGAGTGCAAGATGATTTGACAACACTGGAATCTAATTGAAAGATATTAGAAGGAACATTCTGATAAATGTTGTTTGGATTAGGAATTCATTCCTAGAATTAATAATGAAGATACTATAGATATACATTGTGATAATCATAGTAAAATCATTATAAATCTATAAACCTTGGGTTTGAGTGATATCCAAACATTATCAAAGAAGTGTATAGAAGTTACAAAATTTTAGCATAGTGTTCTTTGTATACACTAGTGCTTGAGATGATACTCAATCTTAGTCGAGGCAAGTTTTTCATCATTAATGATAACATTGCTGACTACACATGCTTGGTTTAAAAGCATAGTTGCATAAATACATTAAAAGAATAAGAATGCTTTACGGTTTGGAAAACTATTGAGATGAGTGTCTCCATTAGGATATTTTGCGTATGTCATACATCTTATGGAATGTAATGTGACTAGACTCATATAAGTAATACTTATAAGTGAGTGCATGCTTATAAAATAACAATCATCATATTATTCAAAGAACTTTACGATTCGTGAATTTTGAAATAAGTTTTCTCAAAGTTTCACAAGATCATAACCTAGTTGATTTGTTCATGAAACCTACGCCTTATCACCAATTGTGATTGTTGTGAATAAGACATTGGTATTCAACTAGGATCATCATGCATTGATCTTATTTGGTATTTGGATAAAAGAACTGTAAGCAGTTGTATTAAATAATGAATTGACATACGTGGTATGATCATTTTCATTTATACTACTGTGTTCTACATTTGCATGTTTAAATCCTTGAATAAATTTATTTATTTTAAGTTATGTCCATTGTTAGTTAACAATATGAGAATATTGTTGAGTTAAGACAAATGTAAAGGTTGGTTATATTCTATTAAATATATAAAGATGATTCCGCCAAACTCATATGTTATTCAATATGGTTGAATATTGGATACCCCACCTGGTGTAAATCACTTTATGGATCGGCGTCATTAAGTGAAATTACACATATGGTAAAGTTTGCTTATCCTTAGACTTGAGATGCAAGCATGTATGAATGATATTTTCTTGATTCTAGTCAATCGCTATCCTGAATAAGGTAGTTATAAAGGCTATTTTCAAAAATGTTATGAAGTATGTGAAAAGCACTTGCAGTCAAAATAGAATTTTTTTTTCCTTCACGTGTTTGGGAGTTAGATACTTATTGGGCCCCGCGTTGGGTTAATCAGATGTTTGCATGGCCATGCCCAAAGTGTAGTAAGATGATTCTTTTTACATTTGGTAATCTAGATCAATACATAAACGAGAAACAAAATCATTAAATTATGGGATGACTATGATCCATATCCATATTTAACACCGTATCTGAAACAAAAAGATGAACTAACTAAACCATAAAGGCTGATATGTTTATTGAAACCATACTCATGTATTTCTGAGAGCATTGATGTAACACCCCCAAAAATCAGGACAACGCAGCGGAATGGTAACATTGGGGTGCTACTTCAGGGCACAAAACACAAG
>BQNB010005848.1:42068-100214 GCA_026074375.1 Tanacetum coccineum | reverse complement strand
AAATCACAGCCAAATATAAGATTAGATGCTAACACTACTCATAAATGCTAATTGTGTAAACGCAGCTACTTTTCGCTCCCTTTATTCCTAAATCCTCTACATATTTTATTATCATTATTATTGATGACAAATAAATTATTGCCATATTTTTATAAAGTAAACCTGGTTTAGACCTTAATTAGTTTGAAATCATTTCCTAAAGAGACGATATGGTGAGAATAAGATCCACATTAAGGTTCTAATTTAGCATGATTTAGGGGTTATCCTTTTTATTTCATCCGAAACAACTCAACTACGAGTCCAAAGATGGAAGCTTTATTTAGATAACCCCGGAGTCGAAATTTGGCTTTATTCTTCTTATTATTATTGAAACATTATTATCCCTCGGTCCTTTAAACAACTGACACATCGGGCGTCCTAAGCGACAAGAGCCAGTAGTCTTATTTCGACCTCGGTAATTTCCTTGACATTTTTGAAGGCTGCAACATCGGCAGCGAACCGACCAGATGCAGCAAACTTTTATCAGTCTCGGATTATTATTCTCACTATGGGCCTTCTTTTGAAGACTGCCACATCGACAGCGAACCGACCAGAGACAGTAAACTTTTATCAGCCCACAGTTTTTATTATTATTATTATTACCTCCACCCTTTAAACGACTGCAACATCGGGCGTCCTAACCGACAATAAATAGTGGTCTTATTTCGACTTCCGTTTATTACATTATTATTATTATAGCCAAATTTCAAGTCATGTGGTCTTTTAACTTCTGAGACATTGGGCGTCCTAACCGACAAGACCCGGTAGCCTATTTATCAATAACACTGACAGAACCTCGATGCGTACCTTACTTTCACCAGAGGGAATCTCTACGAAGGGATTTAAACTAAGAATCGCAAAAAATAAAGTAACTTTATTTATTTATTATCAATTATATAACGTTTATTAAGCTGGTGGGAGCAAAAAGCCACAATTAATTCTATGAGCTCTAAAGAGATACAACTACTCCACGCTTAGCATCTAACTTATATTTAACTATATCATTTTTCGTTCTTTGCAAAATTTTAAAGTTTAGCAAACGCTTGGTCTCGAAAGCTAAGGGAAGCTAGAGTGCGATACTCGGTCAAGTCAAAATATCCCTAGTTCTATGGGCCTACTTATTCACATATCTAACAATAACTAAGAGATTTTTTTTAACATAAAATAAAGCAATATTTTGGTTAAAATGAGGTTGCGGGGGACACAGACGGACACATGTAAGATCATATTTCGGTAGAAATCCCCCCCACACTTAGAATGGAACATTGGCCTCAATGTTCAAAAATATCGGGTTTTACCCCCACACTTAGGAATGAAAAAAAGCAAATGCAAAAAATTCCAAGTGTGAAAACAGAAGCACAATAATATTCATGATCAGGATTAAGGATTCCAAAATAAGCAAAGATCGAAGACCGGACGGTTGGAAGATTGAAAACGAGCACGGGTCTTCATGATCTTGAGGAATCCTGCAAAAACGATACCACAAACCATAGAAAGAAGCACGCCCCCACACTTAGGCTATAAAATCACACGCTTATTCATTATTATTACTAAATAAAATACTATTACTACTAGGATAAGCATGGGTTGCCACCCACGAAGCGCTTATTTTTGTTAACCGAGTCTTGAGCCTGACTCGATCCCCCACACTTGAGCGGGTCAAGAGGGATAGAAATGGAGAAACGGGACATCCAAGTAAGGAATATCCCCTCCAGAAATCATCATTGGGCGTTTAGAAAAATCAAAAGTGATTTTGGCCTGATGAGATGAGAATGGAGAAGAGAAAATACCAGGTTTGAACACTTTGTCCTCGTTTTCGGATGAAAACGGGAGCAAAAGGTCAAACACTGGACAAATGGTGGGTTGGGTGGGTAAAAGATTAGGCATAAGAACATCATGTTCAGAAATGTCACCCACCACTTTCTTAGTAACAACGCCCGCATCGGGTTCAAAATTAAAGCAAATCTCAACATCCGGTGGTTCCGGAGGAGGACGGGGAAGAGATGGATCATCAAAATGATCAAGAGAAAATGACTCATTTTCGGGAAGGGGAGGGGAGTCACTGCTAAGCAATTCTTCAAGAAAACGAATATCCCCTTCCGAGTCATAGTCGTCGATCTCAATGCCCGGTGGCATCGAGTCATCGGAAGCAAGAAATAAGTCGATCTCCTCCATAAGAGAGTCACTATCCTCAACGGGGATAGGAGGTGGAGAGAGAGACTCGACAATCGTATCAGCAATTTCAGAATTACGTTCTTCCGGCGGTCGTGGAGATGAATTATCATACGACAAATTCTCAGCAAGACGAATTTCTTCCTCAGGTTCCGAGTCGGTATCAACAACTCCCGGTGGAATTGGATCGGTATGAGCGAGTTCACCGGAGAACTCCTCGAGAAGATAATCAAACTTAGGAGAAGAATCAATTAAAGTATCACGGTTAAGCAAAGATTCGATAAGATAAGACTCGGCATTGAAACAATGTGGATCTATCTTAGTAGAAATGATTTCTTCATCAAAAAGAGGGTTCGAATAAATTTTGAAATTTTCTTTAGGAACGTCCTCATCAGAAAGTGACTCGTAGACTTTATGAATTCGTCTGATTCCTTTTCAGGAATAATGCTAAGATGCTCGTTCCCCATGATGAGAGAGTCCTCGGGTTCCTCGGTTGGTAAGTCGGGTGTGATTGCTTTAGACGAATTCTCTAAATATTCCTTATATTGAATAGTGTATTCATCATCGTCGTCAATAATAGCAAAATTCCAATATGGAGTAAAACTTTGAGTTGTGATAAGTGCTTAATTACACATATCTTTTACCTCTAAAAACGAGCTTAAATGACTAAAAACAGACAAAAACTGCCAAATATATGTTTGTTTTGCATTTGTATTGTGCAGGAAGTGGATATCATCAAAAAGACAGAAAACCAAGCCAAAATGACAAAACTGAGCATGGAATGGAAAAGACTGTGCAAAATCAAGCCAAATCCAAAATACAAAGTCAGATCAATTTTAACAGAAGAATCACATCAAAACCAGAGCCGGAAACTGAAGAATACAATTAGATGCAGGTCTTAACCCATCTGATTGGCACGAAAGCCCAATAGTATTACTATGAAGACTGTGAAAACCCAAAAGGCCCTCAATATCATTACAACAGCCCATTTGTGTGCAATTGACAAAGACTGTGATAAGAACTTGAAGGCCAATCCTAAGCCCAGTTACAAAGCAAATCTCATCCGGGGGGGGGTGGATTGTACACACAAAACCCACTTCATAACCTTATTGGGCTTGAAAAAGCCCAATAACCAAGCCTAAACCTTATTGGGCCCAAACCCAAACCCAGTGGGCCCAATACAAGCCCAACAAGCCCAATACAAACCCAAGCCCAACAAAAGCCCAAAATCCTTTTTTATAAAACTTTAGGGGCTAAATTGCCAATTTTGAAAGTTGTTTTAAAAAGAAAAATAGAAAAATAAAACACAAGGGCTGACATTTGCAATAAACTCAAAACCCCTTTTATCATTTGTAATAAACCCCAAGGGACCCACTTTTGTAAATGTCCCTAACTTCCTTTTAATCTTTTAGTTATAAAACCAGAGGGGCCATTTGTGCCACTTTCCAAACTATGTTATAACTAAAATCTCGGCCTAAAAAGAAATGAAAAGAGAAGAAAAGATGGAGGGCTATTTTTGCACCATCCCCAAACATACCTTTTAAACCTGCTAACCATAATACTGTACCTCCCCGTACCCGCCAAAACCCAAACAGCCCTCTCCCCCACGTTGAATATCTGGCTTGGTCCAAACCACCTCCCACGTAACCCCTCACACGCTCACCCCACCACTATCCCCGACACAACCCATTGACCCATAACCCACGTCCCCTGGTAAAAAAAACACTCAACCCAACGAACCCCTTCAATGGCTGAGATGAAGTCAAGACAAAGAGAAGGCTAGGATTGCTTTGAATTACTTTGTACACTCACAGCAAGCTCATCCCAACACAAAGAGAAGGCAAAAGAGCTTGTATAAAAGAGCCAAGAGCAAGCCGAACCATAGAATCTTGTTTTTTACTTTCTTAGTCTAAATTTTACTTAAGCTTGCTTTATAATTATCGTACTCAGTTTCTTTTTAAGATTTCATTGTAATACTTTCAGTTTTTAATCAAAGTTAAGTGTGTTTGTGAAAATTACCATTGTCGAAATTTGAAGTATCATTTGAGTAGTTTAATTCTGTTTAAATTGATTAAACATGTGTTAAAAGTTATATAAGTTCACTTGTAATCACTTTTTCTTAACCCTTATTCACCAAAAATACAGCAGCTTCAATTGCTTTTCTAATAACCTTCAATCCTTTGAAAATAAGCTCATATGGAGACCCCCTTGTTATCTGTTTTTACTTTGTTTTGGCTAAAAAGCTCATAAGAGCTTATTTCATAAGCCCAAAAAGCCCCCTAGCCACCTTTGCCTGCTCGGCCCTGTGCTGAGCACTATCATTTTCATTTTCCACCTCATTTATCTAGCTTTATATTTTGTATTAAAGCACTTAGGATTTTTACTTTTATTGTAGCTTATTACTATTCTTTAAATCCCCAACTTTCTTAGCTTAACTCACTCTTTAGCTTAGCTTAAATTAGGCTTAAAGTCCTACTTTTCTGTTTTCCTTTGAAAACGTCACCAACTTATTTCATTTCTAGCTTATTTTTAGGGCTTATTCTAGATACCTTAGCTTATATTTAGGACTCCCCTAGCCTATTTTATCTGCATCCCTATTTGTTGTAGCTTAATTTGATACTTATATCTCAATAAGGAAAGAAAAATAAGCTTAAAACATATAAGCTTCTCAGGCCCCATTAAGCTCATTTTTCTAGCTTATTTAGTTGGATTCAGCTTATGCACCTTTTATGAAAAAGACTCCCCATAAGCCCTTCTACAACTTTGCTTCTTTGGCTTTTTGATAATAAGCTAGTTGGACTTGATTTGCAATCGGGGTTCAGCTTTCAGGGACCTGTTGTGTATTTCAATCCTATTTAAAGTTACAAGTGTTTAGTCCCCCCTTGTCATTTATCGTGTTTCCCCGTTGAGTCCTTGTTCCTTTTCACCTTTAGTCCCCCATAGTTTAACCACAGTTCGTTTTTTATTTAATTTAATTAATTAAATTAGGTTTAGATTTTAATTAGTTTAATTACTTTCAATTTAATCAGTAAAATTTGGGCATTTTTATATTTTTAGAATTGTTAATTTTTTCTTTATTTAATTTTATTTTTTCAGAATTTTTATAACTTTTATTTTTTGTCTTTTTCTATTTCTTAGTTTTAAATTAAATATTAATCTTTAAAAAAATCATAAAAAATCCGAAAAATAATAAAAAAATATTTTATCTTTTTTACAAAATTTTCCTTTTTGTCATTTAGTGTTCTAGGAAAAAATAAAATTTAGTGTTAAGCTAATTTTTCTTAAATTTCAGTCTTAGACCCGTTTTATTTTTAACCGGGTGCGTTTTACCGTTTCTTTTCGTTTTACATTCAAACAGAACGCCCTCCGTTTTATCTATTTTTTTTTTATTCTTCAAATTAAGTTAATTAGAATTTAATTTTGATTTTTTAAATTTAATTTAAGCATTTTATTTTCTTAATTTTTAATAATTTAGGCTTCCCGATACCTTATTCTGTTCCCCGTAATTTATGTATAATTTAATTTTAAGGATTTTCCCTTCCCTATAACTATTGTTGTTTCCCGTAGTTTTTTAAGATCTCCTTTCATATTGTTTCCCGTAGAAATAAATTAGAGTTTTGATTTAATTAATTTTATATGTAATAATCAGATAGTTTCCATCATAAATCTACATCATTCGAATTCTCCCCATCAAACAGGAATTACTTTTCATTGCAACCTCGTTGGGACATACGACGACCCGGGAATATCTCTTCCGAATCTTTTTATAATTGATTCTCATATATGTTATTATCCATTTTGTAGATTCTGACTTTTTTGCCTTGGTTTAAGGGATTTTGGATGAGATCTGCATGTGTGAGGATTTTATATATATTACAATACCCTCATAAACAATTTGTTTGGCGCCGTTGCCGGGGAGGCATTGCTACGATTGATTATCCAACTTTGACTGAACTTGTCTTATTATTAATATATCAAATTAAAAAACACAAAAATATTTTTTTTCCTTTTTATTCAATCATATCATAAAAAAATTAAAAAAACCAAAAAAAATCAACAATAATCAAAAAAATTGTCCCTAAAAAATTAAAATTCACTAATTGGTAAAACCAAAATATAATATTCACCACTGAGGTATTATCAAAATAATTCCCGTGAACTACTGAGTTCTCCAATCGAACTAAAGATTTTAAAACTTGCCTATGTGTCAACTTACGACATACGCCTCACCTCATTCTCCTGAGTTGACAAAACGATAAAGTGGGTATAAGGAGGGTTGTTTCCTAGGGAACTACGACCCGAAAGAAGAAATTAAGATTCGCGGCTATTCCTACTCTCCTCCGCTCACCTGTTGCGTTTTTCATTGTGAGAAGCTACCGTGAAGTAAGATCGATTATTTGGGGCTTAAGTTCTCTTATCTGATTTTTTTTTATGTCCAATTGTGAAATTATTTGTTCATAAATCCAAAAAAAACAAAAAGAAATAATCTTCTTTTTTCCTCTTAAAAACCGTTTAATTCTTTTCTTTTTCTTGTCCCACTTATGTTGTTTATGCTGATGGAGTCTTATCTCTGTTTGAATGTGTAAGGGTTGACAACCGACGGATAACTCGTATTGTATATTCGTAGCACGAGCCAACACGTAGCGGTTGTCAGTCTCATTGATGGAGTTTTGTCTTAGTTGTACTTATGGAAAATGAAATCACATCGATTTTTTAACGATACAAACTGCCGTACACTTTTTGATCAATCTCCAAGTTTCCTCTCACCACCCCACCCACTCTTAGCAAATCTTGTGTGATTTTGCGGAACGATACTCAATATTGTCCACTGTGTACCCTCAAAGCCAGTTTTTTCTATCCAACCAAATTACCGCCTTGATTTCAATTCCCCCCGCAAATTTGCATAACTTCAACAGCAAAATCTTTGCTGTGAAAATCTGTAGGGGTCCTCATTGCGACTATTGAATGTCAATCCGATAGTCAAAACTACTCTCATTCTTTCTTTCGGTTTTGACCAACTTCAGAACCCCGGCATTTTTCCGTCAATCATGACCACTCTCAACCAATGAGCAAGGAAGCTTTGCAAGCCAAAAAGGACCCTAATGAAATCGATTCAAATGCTATCTCACAAAGTTTAAACTTCACTCTCTTATTTGGAAAACGCCTAAGGTTCTATTGCAAGCTTGGGACAAGACTTTGTTTGAAGTTAAGCACGCTCATATATCCGAGGAAGTGCAAGAATTCTTAGCAAACTTGATTCAAGAATGAAAATCCACTAAGTTGACGAGGCTATCTGAGTACATCAATACTCCGGCTTGGAATCGCCCTCTCGTCTACTGTGATAATGATGATGACAAGGACTATACCATTGCAATCATACCCGAATCACCAACCAAAACCCGTTAACTCTCTAAGTTTTTGGGGGACGAGCATCTGACACTATTTCGCAACGGTAATTATCGGACGAATTCATAAAGTCTAGTGTCGAGAACCTTGTCCCAACCCCAATTGAGTTCGAGGATTTTTCCGACGATGAGTGTGATTTGCCTCCATATGATGATTCTTCAAAGAATCATGATTTTACTTTCTCCAACCCTCTCTTGTGATAATCGATGAAGATTGCTACCTTAAGTGACGAGTCATTTTTCCGAGGAGGAATTCCAAAAGAAGAATTTATCATTTTCTCTAATCCTCTCTTTGATCTTGATGATAGAAAATTGGCTTTCGACTAGTGGTAGATCAATTAATGATGAGGTGCTGGAAGGCATCCATGCAATTTCCACCGGCATTGAATCTTGTGATGCTGAATCTGATCTTGTAGAATCCCCCCCCAATGCTAAATCGAAGATTTCGATTGATTCTTCTCCTAAATCGATTCTCTTTTCCAATGAATATCGCCGGGAACTCAGCCTTCTAAATCAATTCCACCAGAAATTGAGGAAGTTGAATTTGACCCGGAAGGTGATATTCTGTTTTTGGAAAGTTTGCTCTACGATAACTCTTCTCCTCGACCTCCGGAAGCCCTTCAAGCCAATTCTAATGATATCGAATCTCTCCCTCCATCTCATATCCCCGTTGCGGATAATGATCACTTATGGAGGAGATTGACTTGTTTTCTTGCTGTTGACGCTCAATACCACCCAGGAATTGAGAGTATGATGCAACTCCATAGATACGATACTAAGTCTATTTCCTTCCAGAGTTTGAATCGTTTATGTTGATTATCCACCCAATTCAGGAACTTCAACCATTGATGTGGTGGAAGACATCCCCAAAGATGTGCCCTAATGTTTTAAACCCACCCATCCCACCTGGACAAGATTTCATAACCCACTATGAATATTTCGCTTATGTTTGTGTTTGATCTTTCCTTCCCATTCTTGCTTATCCGGTTATTCCCGCCTTCTCTTCTCTCCTGTGGGGATGAAGGACACCTATTATCCCGGCAATTTCAAAAGTATCATTCTTCTTAAGGACGGATGTATCTCATCGGAGGAACTTTCATGAAATATCAATACTTAATCGTAGTCACTTGAATGAAAGATCCGTATGAGGATTTTAATTTCACTTGTATCTTCAAGGATCCATAGATCCTTGTGATGGGTCCAAGCATCTCGCGACCCGAAACAAGCGCTTCGTGAGCACCCCATGCCTTTATCCCGTAGTTTGAATAAGTGTATGTAGTTTGTAAAGATAGCTTTACTTTTTCCATTCCCGTGTTTCCTTGTTGATTGTTTTATTTATTGTCCAGAATTGCCCGGAATGTGAAAGACTTCTCAATTCAGTATTTTGTTCATTCATGCAAGAGTTTCACAATCCTCAAGCTATCATTTTGGAATCCGAAATCCTAATCTTATCGACAAACGTTAAACTTTTGGCATACTCATAAATGGCCTTAGAGTAATAATACCCTTCAAAACATCGAGGGACGATGTTTAGGTTCTAAGTTTGGGGGGGTATCTTCGATTTTATTGTTTCCATTGCAGCATGTACCACTAAACCCCGTTTTTTACCACCAAAATGCGCCAACAAATGAAAAAATTAAGAAATTTTTCAAAAATATAAAAAGTGTTTCTGTCGCAGTTTTGCCTTTTCATTTGGGGTATAAAAGAATAATTCTTGAACTTGATCGGGCGTTTGAGCCCTACATTCCTTTAGCCAAGCTTTCACAATTCTAAGCTTTGAATTCTAAAAATGTGAAGAACGAGAAATGATAGAGTTAATAAAGTTTATGTGCTAAGCCAGATTCTCTAAAAACTTATACGGTAACTTGTTTTGTCTCTCCCGTGAATTTCTAATTCCACCTAAATCATACGTACTTCAATATAATTCAAACTAAGTCAATCTGATGTTTTCAGAAAAAAGCTTCAAATTTGTAACTTGAGTTTTTCAAAGCGAGATTTTATAATGAATACCAGATATAATGCCAAAGAAGCATGATGAAAATGATGCAAAGAATCATAATATGAAATTTTGCCAATGAAGCATGCAGTATTGATATTATGAGCAATTAAAGATGTGTCGTGATATCCCACTACCTCCATCAACGAGGTGGGGGTTTCAAACTAAGTAACCTTTACTTCTAGGGATTTGGTGTGTCGTGATATCTCACTTGGAAAGAAAGGTCTAGGTGAGGGAATCAAACTAAGAAACACCAATCCCTTAGCCATATAAAGGAAGAAGGTGTTGATGAGAATCCCACTACGCTAGCAACGGTGTGGGTTTTCACAACTAAGAACAATCGGCCGTTGGTCGTGATATCCCTACTCCGTTAACCACGAGGTAGGGTGTCAAACTAAGCAAAACGCATTCCTAGCTTTAAGAACTTTATATTATAATGTTGAAAATGTTGCAAAAAGAAACAAAAGTTTGAAAAAAAGTTCCTTTCGAAATCCAAGTAAACGAAGTCTATGATATAAGTTTGTTGCTAATTAGTCCATGATTGCATTTTGAATTAAGACTATGAAAATAATTTGATCTATGTTTAAATTAAAATGAGTACAAACGCACATTCAATCTGAATGATCCATGTTGGAGTTGAAAATTCACAAGTCATAAGTAATGAGGGCTTAACATCTAAACTTATAATCGACAATGATATTGTTTAATACTTAGCTTGGACTTGTGAAAAATCGAGGACGTAAAATTATCCTCAGGACATCCGTAGAACACTCTACGGACGCTTCTCCATACTATGATCCCAGTATTATAAATAAAGAAAGTCAAACTTGTAAAAAAAATGAGAAAATTCCAAAAATATTAGTTTGTAGTTAGTGAAAATTCAGAAATGGTGAAAACGGGCTTTACGTGTTTACCTTCAATAACATAGCGTAGGACACACAATACCTTAGTTTGGGGGATTTATAAGTTCTTAATTTACACATATCTTTTACGCTCAAAAAACGAGCCTTAAATGACTAAAAACAGACAAAAACTGCCCAAATATAAGTTGTTTTGCATTTTAGTATTGTGCAGGAATGGGATTAACACAAAAAACAGAAAACCAAGCCAAAATGACAAAACTGAGCATCGAATGAAAAAGACAGTGCAAAATCCAGGCCAAAGAATCCAAAAATACCAAAAGTCCAAGAGTCCAATACAGAAGAATCAGCAGTCAAACCGAGCCGGACCTGAAGAAAACTATTGAATCCAGTCATAACCCATCTGATGGGCCGGAAAGCCCAATAGTATAACTAAGAAGCTGTGAAGCCCAAATGGGGCCCTCAATCAATTACAAACAGCCCATTGTTTGAATTGCAAAGAATGTGAAAGACTTTGAAGGCCCTATCCTAGCCCAGATACAGCAAATCACAGCCAAAGTAACCACAAAACCCACTCCCATAACCTTATTGGGCTTGAAAAAGCCCAATAAAACCCAAGCCTAAACCTTATTTGGGGCCCAACCCAAACCATTGGGGCCCCAATACACGTCAGCCAACAAGCCCAATACAAAACCCAAGCCCAACAAAAGCCCAAAATCCTTTTTTATAAAACTTTAGGGGCTAAATTGCCAATTTTGAAAGTTGTTTTAAAAAGAAAAATAGAAAAATAAAACACAAGGGCTGAAATTGCAATTAACCAAAACCCTCTTTTATTCTTTTGTTAATAAACCAGAGGGACCACTTTTGTAAATGTCCCTAACTTCCTTTTAATCTTTTAGTTATAAAAACGGAGGGGCCATTTGTGCCACTTTCCAAACTATGTTATAACTAAAATCTCGGCCTAAAAAGAAATGAAAAGAGAAGAAAAGATAGAGGGCTATTTTTGCACCATCCCCAAACATCTCTTTTAAACCTGCTAACCATAACAGTACCCAACCCCGTACCCGCCAAAACCCTTACCACCCTCTCCCCCTGTTTTCTAGCCCAAACCACCTCCCAAGTACCCCTCACAGCTCACCCACACCACTTCCCACAACCCATTGACCCTATAACCCTCTCCCCTGGCAAAACACTCAACCCAACGAACCCCTTCAATGGCTGAGATGAAGTCAAGACAAAGAGAAGGCTAGGATTGCTTTGAATTACTTTGTACACTCACAGCAAGCTCATCCCAACACAAAGAGAAGGCAAAAGAGCTTGTATAAAAGAGCCAAGAGCAAGCCGAACCATAGAATCTTGTTTTTTACTTTCTTAGTCTAAATTTTACTTAAGCTTGCTTTATAATTATCGTACTCAGTTTCTTTTTAAGATTTCACATGGTTAAATACTTTCAGTATTAAAAAATCAAGTTAAGTGTGTTTGTGAAAATTAAACATTGCGAAATATTGAAGTATCATTTGAGTAGTTTAATTCTGTATTTTAAATTTGATTAACCCAAGTGTTTAAAAAGTTTTAATTATTTTTTTTTAAATAAGTTCACTTTAATCCAGTTTTCTTAGCCTTATTTCACCAAAAATCAGTTAAAAAATCGACTTTTATAAAAATAAGGGGGTGTTTGGTTTAGTGTTAAAATGGGTCATTTTGGGTTGGTTATGGGTCAAGTGCACTCAGCCAACTTTGGCTGAGTGTGTAGGGTTTATTAAACCTTTTTAATTACCATTTTTAGTGTCAAAATCCGTTTTTGTTGATTCCCCTTTATGGTTTCTGTCAAAATTTGAATAAGCCAATTCAAACCAAACCACTTAAGCTGCTTATGCAGCTTAAGCACACCTTCTTTGTGCTTGTTGTTGTGTTTCTAGCCACTTTAACCAAGCCCTTGTACCAGTCCCTTTTACTTTGACAATATTAGTCAAAATTTAGCTTTGCATAATTCTTGAAACCCCTCACTTTTAAGCCCAATTATCAGCAGTATTAATTAGGCCTTAAGCCCCAAAGTTTTGAAAATAAGCTCATTGGAGACCCCTTGTTATCTGTTTTTACTTTATTTTGGCTAATAAGCTCATAAGAGCTTATTTCATAAGCCCAAAAAGCCCCTTTAGCTCACTGTTGCATGCTCCCCTGGTGCTGAGCACCATTTTCAGCCCCTCTTTTCTAGCTTATTTTGTATTAAGCACTTAGGATTTTTAGCTTTTTATTGTAGCTTATTACTAGTTCTTTAAATCCCCAAGCTTTTCTTTAGCTAACTCACTCTTTAGCGTAGCTTAAATTAAGGCTAAAGTCACCTACTGTTTCTTTTTTTCCAGTTTGTTTTAAAAACTGTCACCATAGCTTATTTCCTTTTCAGCTTATTTTAGGGCTTATTCTATATACCATAGCTTATTTAGGATTCCCCCTAGCCTATGTTATCTGATCCCATTAGTTGTACTTAATTTGTTAGCTTATATCTCAAATAAGAAAAGAAAAATAAGCTTATAAGCTTATTAAGCATCTTTTCTGCACCGCCCATTAACTCATTTTTTCTAAGCTTATGTAGTGGATTCAGCTTAATGCACCTTTAATGAAAAAGACTCCCCATAAGCCCTTACACAAAACTTTGGCTTCTTTGGCTATTTTTTGATTAATAAGCTAGTTATAGGACTTATTTGTAATCTGGGTTCTCTTATCAGGGACTGTTTGTGTAATTTCATCTTTTAAAATTCCAAGTGTAAGTCCCCCCTTTCAGTTTATAGTATTCCCTCCCCGTATAGTTCTTTGTGTCCTGCTTCACTGATAGTCCCCATAGTTAACATAGTTAGATATTTATGTTAATTTAACTTAATTAAATTAGGTTTAGAATTTAATTAGTTTAATTACTTTTAAATTTAAACAGTAAAATTTGGGCATTTTATATTTTTTATAATTGTAATTTTTTCTTATTTAATTTTATTTTTTCAGAATTATTTATAACATTTATTTTTTTGTCATTTCTATTTTCTCTTAGTGTTAATTAATTATTAACTTTATAAAAATCATAAAAAATTCCGAAAATTAATAAAAAAATAAATTGTTCTTCTTTTTTTACCAAAATTTTTCTTTTGTCATTATAAGTGTCTAGAAAAATATAAAATTTGTAGTAAGCATTAATTTTTCTCTTAAATTTCCAGTTCTTATGACCCGTTATACAAACAGGGTGCGTTTTAAACCGTTTCTTTTTCGTATTTACATCAAACGACCTCCGTTTTTATTCTAGTTTTTTTTAATTTTTCAAATTAATGTTAATTAGAATTTAATTTGATTTTTAATTTAATTTAGCATTTCTTTCTTAATTTTAATATTTAGGCTTCCCGTACCTTATACGTTCCCCGTATTTTAGTATAAATTTAATTTTAGGATTTCCCTATAACTAATTTTGTTTCCCGTAGTTTTTAAGATCTCCATTTCCTATATTTGTTTCCCGTAGATTAAATTAGATTTTATTTAATTAATTTTAGTTGTAATTATATCAGTGTTTCCATCATATATTCTCCATCAGTCAATTTCTCATCAAACCAGGATTACTTTCAATTGCAGCCTCGTTGGGACATACGACCCGGGAATATCTCTTCCGGAATCTTTTTATAATTGATTCTCATATATTTTATCCTTTTGTAGATTTTGACCTTTTTGCCTTGGTTAAGGGCATTTGGTTGAGATCTGCATTTGTGTTATTATATATATACTATCCCACGAATCAAGTTGCCTGCTCCTCCTGCTCTTTTTGAACTGCCAGATTAGCCGCTTGCTCACGTTCAATACGCTTTTCTTCACGTTGTTTCAAAATTTCATTAATAGTTCGTGAATCATTAAAAAGTTGAAGTAACAATTCCGACAAACTCCATGTTTAATTGCTTTCTTCGCTCTAACTTGAATTAATTTGGAATTCTTTCCTTTAGCAACAATACTCTCATTACTCCATTTCTTTTTCCTTCTGAGAAAAATATCGCTATTAAAAAGGGTTCGATTATTTTTAATTAGCTTTGCTATTTCTAGCAACATATCCTTATTCGATCTCCGAGGAAGTTGATGAGTGACATAAAATTGCGGGGGTTGATATTGGTCAAAACCGGAATAAAACGGATTATAACAAAAATTAAGATCATAATTTTGGTTCATCGGTTGACACTGGAAATTTTCATGAGGAACCCCGCAATTTTCACTACAAGGAAATTGTTGTGGCTGACTCGGAGAATAATGTAGATGTTGGTTAAATCCAAAGTCTTGATTGTAACAGGGACCCTGATCAAAGACGGGTGTGTTTCCTGTTTGACAATCGAAACCCGGATGAGAGTTCCCTCCACAAAATTCACACGAGTATGTCTCGTATTGGAGTTGGTGTGAGGTGGTTGAAGACGTCGGTGTGTTTTATTATAAGAATAAGGATTTGGGTCATAGACAAACCCATTTTCGGATCCTACACTGCTACAGCTCGGACAGTTTTCACCATTAAACGGACCTCCACAACACGAGCAACCAGGATGGTTATACGAAGACATGTCGAAGAATTAAACGGATAAGAGGGTAAAGAAGATAAGAATTAAATGAAATAAGAGGATAAAAGAGAATATTTTTAATTTTTTTATAAAGATAATATTAATAAAAATAAAAATATTTTTGGATTTTGTTAATATTTATATAAAAGAAAAATAAAATGAAAAAGAAAATATTTTTGGATTTTTATATATTTTTTAATAAGTACGAAAATAAACTTTCCGAAGAAAGGATCTTCAAGGCTCGAACACGAACAATCCCGTAAAAATCGCTACACCTCTCCCAGGCAGGGGCGCCATTTTGATAATCATTTAAATACAACCCTCTTAATATAATATATATATTTATAAAATACATATACGTCAATGTAAGCAAAGTATCATATAAATTATTCTTAGGAAAGAATAATAAGTAATCAACACGGGTATCGTTTTCCTCGGCGAGAGGTGAATGGAAATCTACGATCATAGTTGTATCATCGAGCTTGATTGTCATTTAAGTTTTTTTGATTTTGGTTTTTAAACTATTTTTTTTATACTAAAAATTAAACTAATTATAAATTCTAAGATTTAAAACACCAGATTTATACAGATCTAAAAGATCTAATGGCAACATATGCTTGCTAAAGTGACGTGAACATTCCTTAAGTATGAAATTTAGTTTATTAACGAATTAATAATCCTTAGAAAAATATAATTTTCTTACAACGTTGTTTATTTTGAAAACGAATCTCTTAAGAAGAAAATATTACTAGATGTGTAATATGATAATTCTCTCCGGATTTTGCCCCTTTAAACGAATCAATTTACAAATCTAAATATTCTGACAAACTTAGTAATCTCTAAACCTTTTATAAAATTCACACTTAAACCCAATTCACAAATATCACTTACAACAAGCACTAATAAAAATACTCTCGCTACTCAAAATAATCAAATAAGCAAAAAGCAAAAACATTTTATTATTCTAAATGAGCTACACTAATTAATTGAAAAATGATAGAAAATTGAACCTAATTGAAGACCCGCAAATAAACGATAACCACCCGATTTATTTAGCTAAAACAAATAATCAAATTCGGTCTAGCTAAATAAATTTGTAAGCTCCACACCTCATGAGATGACCGGTACCAAAGTTCAAAATACAAAACAAATAAACACTATTAACAGTAACATTATGCATTTTCTATCATTCCAACAGATTGCACAAGACAAAATTACACTCCCAATCGAACGTGGCCCAATTTATTAAGCAGTCCAAATCACAAAAGGCCCAAATTCAATCTTATAAATCCAAACCAAGGCCTATACTTAATAAATTCTAGCCTAAATGAATTTTAATCTTCAAAACCAAATACAAACTAGATTGGAAATTAGGCCAAACATTCCACCAAACTAAACGTTACGAAAACAAGGACAGTAAAAAAAAATGACTAAGCCTAACTAATAAACCCTGGTACAAATAAGCGTCCAGAATAAGCTATGATAACAACAACACGCACACTTATAGCAAATAAGCAACAAGCAATTTAGACGACAAATCCACACGAAAAACTTAAAACCGAAAGATTTGAAAATACAAATTCGAGGTAAAAATTAGCGAAACAATCAACTATTTCAGCTCTATTAATAAGCACTCTAGAATCATTATTAAGCATATAAGCACGGCTAATAAATCAGAATAAGCTATAAGCACATAAACATTTACAAAAGACAATTCGAATAAGCTTTTAAACTCATAAAAGTTTAATCTAACAATTTTAGCTCACTTAAAACCAAATAAACTTATTAAAAGCTTATCTTATCATAAATTGTGAGCTTCTATTCAAACAAAAACGAAACTAGCACAACAATAAGCTACTTTCGAGCTTATTAAAGCTTATTAATTCGAAAAGTACTTCAAAACATAAGGTAATAAGTCAAATTAGCTTGGAGAGCTAATAAGAGTCATTATTTAAGCTTTTAAGAACTTTTGATACTAATAAGCCTCGGAATAAGCATTGAGAAAAATAGCTTTAATGAAATAACCACACGAAAAGAATTAAGACCACGAGAGAGTAAAGCCGCCCAAATAAAGACAAAACGAGATCTTTAATCAACTTCAAACTATCTTTAATACATCATCACAATAAGCTTGTGAAATAAGCAAAGTACATTAAGCAGAAAATCATAAATAAGCTTATACAAATCTAAAATAAGCTAAAAACTAAGACGTTAAAAAAAAAACTAAAAGCCTAACTAGCAAAAATGAGGGGAGCGTCTTCGATTTTATATGGGGCGAAGGGGTGATTTGAAAAATATCATAACCGCCACCAATGATTGAGAGCCAATCATTTGCTCTTATTCTCGTTCCCTCGGATCACCAAATGAAATAGAATGGATCCAGCCGCTTATTGAGTGACACGTGTAATTCTCTTTGCTTTCATATTACGCAGTAACTCACGCCCGTTGGATCTCATTGTTGATATACAAAATTGAATTTGACTTGCAAATTTCTGCCTAGCCACGTGTCCTCAAGTGATTTGCCCTCCATATGGTAGTGCTCCCTCACGTGAGGGAGGTGATTTAATTTAGTGGCATGTGCTGCTGATGCAGGGTGACATCATCCATACATTAACATTAATCAAGTTTATTTCATTAGGGCTCTTTGTTGGCTTTGAAAGTTGGGCTGCCCGGCCTATAGAAAAAATGGGTTACCGGGCTGGCCCAAATAAAATCCCAAGGCCAGCAACCCTGACTCGTTTTACCCCTCGTGCCTCTTTCTACCTGGTATGAACGGGACTTTTCACTACTAATCATCATAGCTTTTGAGTAATAATTAAACTTGACCTAAAATTGAAGCCCGATAAATCCGTTTTATTTTTTGCAACCGTTTTTTAATCCTTTTAACCTGCAAGACATACAAAGTACCAAACAAGCATATATGCACGATAATTATCAATATTTAAGCATTTTTAGTCCGTTTTATAGTGTTTTATGAGGTTATAAGGATGTGTGTTTTAGCACACATCACTACTCTGGGTGGTTCATCTGATGGTGGCCTCGTAATCAGATACATGCATGGAAGTGGAGAAATATTAACAAAGATAAATAATTTAATAATTAATGAAGGGTATGTTTGGAATAATACAAAAGATTAATTTGTTTTTAAAATTTAAATACAAATGGACCAATCAGGTTTTTAGGTCTATTATTAGGCATATCAATTATATATTATATATTTTTTTTGAACGGCGACTTTATTAGAACCACTAGCAAGGAGCTAGCAAATTACAAAGGAATCAAAAAAGGGTGTTGAAGCCAACTAACCCAATTCAAAGTTCTATTACATCTAGCTACACACCAATAAAAAGAGCGTAAAACAATATTGTCGAAAATAGTATCCTTTCGGGGAATAGGAGACGCAAAAAGGAATTGGTTCCTGAAGTTCCAAAGGCTCCACCAAGAAACGTAAAACACGCCTTCCAACACCTCTTTCGTCTTAGAACCTAAACGGATAGATTTGAACCAAGAGAGCCAATCTTCGTACGACTCATAAGGATGAACATCCAAATTCCACCATCTACAAATTAACTTCTGAATATCTTTCGCCACAGAGCAACCGAAGAATAAATGGGACGAATCCTCGAGCACGTGATCACAAAGAGGACAAGCCAAAGACGGAAGCGAGACATTCCTACGAGACAAATTCGATCTAGTAGGTAAACGATCGAGATAAAGTTTCCAAGCAAAAACGTTTACCTTAATCGGAATACTTTTAATCCATCGAGTAGGAACTTCCATTTTAGGGAGAAAAGCCTCATCTAACATAGATCGAACATCCTTGACTTGAAAAACACCATCGCCATTTAAGTCCCAAAATCATCTGTCATCCATATTAGATAAAATAACCGTATCAAGTAATAACGAAAGCTGATCAAGTTGTTGTGACTCTCTGTTGGGTTATTAAAAATGAATTTGATTACATGATGTGCCCATTCAATGTAACCACCTCAATAAAGCATGGAAGGTCGATTTTCAGAACCTGTTGAAGCACTGTCTTCTAATGTAGTTATGATGAGTGTGTGAATGAAACTTGATTGTGGATCTTTAGTATGAAAATAATAGAATGTATTTTTGAGTAATCTCAGTGTTGTCTTGAAAGTTATCTCGGTTAATTATTGTTGCACTATATTGTTTGTAATAGGATACACTATCTTGATAAACTTATCTTGATTGTTCAAACATAATTATCTTTGTTGTTCAAAGTTGGTTATCTCGGTGATCAATGATATGTTATATTGGTTATCTTGACAAACGAGTTATCTCGGTTTCAAGTCTTAAATTGGCCAGACTTGTCTTACAAAAACATAGATGAACCAAACTAATCCTAAGTGCCGAACTAATATTATCTGTCTCGTTATCTTGGTTTCGAATCTCAAAACAGGTACCTAGGAAACCGAAATACGGTCTTATATGATTACTACCGAATTAAGAACCGAACTAACTATGTATCTCAGTGACACGTATGCTAGTAGTAGAAAAAGTGATGACGTGGACCGAAATAAAAACCAAAATAACTTTGAAAATTGTTACCGAACTACTTGGCCGAGTAGATATAAGTTGTTTTAAAGCATCAACTGAATAGATATAATGATATTTATTAAGTTTTGTCTATTTTTTTATTAGCTCGGTTCATATTAGCTCGATAGTATATTAATATGTACTATTGAGGTTCTTTACTATTTTCAAAGTCCTAGCTACATGTTTGACTATAGTTGAATATCTATTACAAGTACTACACGACCCAACATCATTTCAATTAAACGAAGTTAAATCTTTCGTCCAACAAAAATCTATACAAGGTATTAATCGATTTTAATACATATGAAAAAATTATATCAATCATGCACGTGCACGTGTATTATAAATGTATAAGTATTAATAGGTTTACTTAATCTTATGGATAAACCTTATTTAACAACCTCGTGTATAAACCAGACACGCTTGAGTATGCCAAGATAGAGATTTATATTATTAACCAAATTTATTATTAAAATAAGATTAGATAATATATATGACAAAAAAAATTCACCTTAATATTTATATTTGTCAAATTTTTGTTTTCTAATTTTTATACATAGATCATCTTTATGATTGTTTTTCATATTTTTTCATTTGTAATCAAAATTTGCATTAATTGTTCATTTCAAATTTATTATAATAGGTGTGAGCCAAAATAACTTTTTATTACTCAAAACTTGCATTAATTATACATATCATGATCAAAACTTGCATTAATTATACATATCATGATTTGCTCTCTTCTTTTTTTAACTCTTTTCAGGGACGGAAATGGTAATTTTTATGCACACAAAATTATAATTTAAATATATTGTAAATTATCTTAATGCATTTTATGTACCATTTATGTTAGTGCCGCGTGCACATGAATAGATAACTAGTGTTTTATTTATTTTATTCTTTTGGATAGCTAAAGTGAACGAATTGATTTACCTTAATTATATATTTGAAGATTTTATTCAATTGCTACATTTAATGTATTTAAATGTTAAAATTAAAATTTTACTTAGTAAAAAACTACATCAAATAATTTATCATAAGTGTAAACAATAGAAATAAGACACGGATGTGATATATATACAATCACAAAAATGCTTATATTTTTATGAGCAATTAATACACGTTTAGTCAATATTTTTCTCTAGTCAATATTCTTCTCTTATAAACTCGTCAGGCATAGGCAACCAATTTATAAATTTATAAATAACACATAAAAGAAATTAAATCAACATGAAGAAGTATTTGATTTTCTCAACACTTCTTCTATTTCTCATGATTATCGAAGGTTAATTTCGGTTTCATTTTTTTATTGTTAAAACTTGTATGAGAGATTATCATAAAAAATAATATTTTGCCTTGCTTTATATAAAGACATTTGCTAGAGATATCTTTGATTTTTTTTCATTGGGTGAAATTACATCACCTTAATCTCTTTTTAACAAAATATATGATAATAATTTTATCAAACCTCATATTAGCATATACTTTGTCCAAATTAAATTTTTTATGTTTTGATAATGCCATAAGTCGTATTTTTGTTCTTCTTTGTTTTTTAGTTGCACAAAGATTCGAATTAGACACTAAACTATCAAATTGTTAATTAGATAATTAAAAATGTAATAGATACAATATTAAATGTTGTGGAAGTTTATTTAGCACCACCTCAAAAGTTATAGACTAACAAAATTCAATATAATTAATTTAAGGTTTGCGTAATATCCAAAGAGTCATGATTTGTAGTTTCATATACATAAAGTCATGTATGATGTTTTAACTTGATGGTGATAAGGTCGTTTACAAAATAAATTAAGTAATGTATAAGTTTGTAAACATTACTCTTCATTCATTGTTAACTATGAGAAAATGTTATGTCCACCTTTAACATGTAATAAAATGTGAGTTGAATGGATTAAATTTTGTCATGGTAATGAAGAAATAACCCAGATGCAACCCAGATCACTGAATATATTTTATGTGCAAGGTCAAGAATAGGTGATAGGTGATTTAGGCAGATGTAATGGTTTTAGACTTGTACTTGTACATTCTTAATGGATTGCCAAAACAGGAAGCTCGGGTTTAGTAAATCCCAATTTTATCAACAAAGCTCCATTCCTCATAAATTTTAGATTTTAATATGCGGCAAAAATAAATAGAAAAGGAGACAAATCACCTTGTCTAACACCCCTTTCTAATTTGAATTCTTCGGTTGGAGACCCATTCACAAATATTGACATAGTAGCATATGAAAGTCTACTTTCAATCCATTTGCACCACTTCGCGCCAAACCCCATTCTTTTCATTATGTCAAGCAAGAACCTCCAATTTAGACAATCGAATGCTTTCTCAAAGTCTACTTTGAAAATTAACCCTTTTCATTTTGATCTTTTTAGTAGGGGTGTTCACGGGGCGGTTCGGTTCGGTTAGTTGGAAGATTTAACCTATCCGTCGCGGGGCGGGTAATTAATTTTACTATCCGTCGCCGAATCGTACTAGACGGGTAACCGGACATGCGGGTACCCGAAGTGAGCGGTTACCCGCGGTTCGGGTCACGGTTAACCGTTTTTGACGTTTAATAGAGTTTAACCGTATAAAAAATAACATAGTCTAGAACATAAAATGTATTTCTAGTAAAATTAAATGACGTTGAATTTAAAAGTCATATAAAACTTAAGTATTTCGTTACAATAATTGCATTCAAATATTCATATATAACGTATTAACAAAAAATATTACTCGACGTTATAGATTACGATCACATTAATCAATTTTCACACATAGATTTTTACAAATGTTTACTTTACGAGCGAAAAAAGTCGTTATACAATAAAAGTATTACAATAATCGGTTAATACTTTACAATTATTCGAGTATTAGTTAGAAAATAATCATGTATAATATGCACGGTTCGGTTCGGTTAACCGCGGATATCTAAAAGTAAAAACCGAAACCGAACCATTATAAGCGGGTTTTTTCGGTTTCGGTTTTTTTCGGTTTCGGTTTCTTCGGTTTCGGGTTTTTTCGGTTTCGGATTGAGCGGTTCGGCTCGGTTCGTCGGTTTCACGGTTTTTTTGAACACCCCTAAATATAAGAAGGTAGCCAAACAAATATATCGACTAATACATAGCAGCTGTTCTTAGGCGTTTTTAGGGTTTCTAACCCTATCGTACTCATCATTACTCTATGTTTTATTCAAGTGAAGTTTCTTTATCCCGTTAATCTTTCAATATGTCGATGTATTGTTTGATTAATTGTTCTTCACATTCAATAAACATGTCTGGCTAAATTTAATTTGTATTTGCTTATGATTGCATGAAACTTAGTTGTTTATCATAAATTATTGCTTCTTGTTAATGATATGCGCGTTAGGCTTTAGAAAACTAGCTATAAAATATTACATTAGCATAGACATCTAGGGAAATGTGACTAGGTTATATGATACCCACGCAATAGTCTTCATACTACCTTGCCATTTGGGTGGATTCCGAGTTAGGTGTTTAATTATTTGAATACTTACATATTCCATTACGAGGGTGACGGGTAATAAAACAAGAGGCGACAATTAGGGAGTAGTGCATGATTTGGTAAACACATTTGTTTAACCATAAGAGTTTTTCCTCAACCTTTACTTTCTTGCAATTAGAATAGAATTAGGAGTAGTTTAATTAGTTTAAAACAAACTCCCTTCAAAACTCGAGATTTTACTTGTTTTCATAAAAATATAAAAATACAAAAATACTATTCTCTCAACCTCTAGACCTTAGTGGCCATACGATTCGAGCCTACCCAAACTATTCTCTTAGAGAACGATAATAACCCCCCGAGTCTTGCTTATACTACACTACAACGGTTAAGTACACTGCCTAAGAGGGTTATAAAACTTCGGTTTGCAATCACCCGCACATCAATCATATTTTTTCTATGTAATATGAAAATGTTATTTTATTATAGCCTAAATTTGTATAGGTCGTGTTTGACAACCAGTTTATAAGTGGTTGATTTTTAAAAAGGAGATAACTTATAAAATAAGTTTTGTTTGACACATAAGTTTATGAAAATAAGTTTCTATAATCACAATCTAAAGAAATGAGCTTTTAGAAAGAAGTAAAGCTTGAAATTAGTAAACTACTTATACAGTCTTCAAAATATTATTGATAAACACACAAAAGCTTGAAATACATTTAAACTTAATTTGATTTTTTTTTTGGTCATTTACGAAAATAAAAACTATAACTTTTAGCGTATGATATATAGCTTTAGTTCCAGCTAATTTCGTTAGATACACCTATAGTCATGTTTTTTTTTACTTAAAATCACAGCTCCATTCAAACGTATTATACTTTCAGCAAAGTTCAAAAACAAATCATCTTTTTCATGCTCGTTCAGGCAAGTTTTGCTAAGTCCAGTTGTACATCAACTTTGGCTGTTGTACCTTGACAAACCCCAAATCTGTTATAATAGAACCGTGTCAAACACGAGTTTCGATCTTTTGCTACGGTGTTTTAGTTATTGTTTAATAAGTCATTCGTAAGTATCTACTTTTTTTTTTTGTGTGTGACTGTATTTGGCTTTATGATATTCGTTTACGTTTATTATTATTATTATTATCATTATGATATGAGTTTTATTGATACAGTATACACCATTTTCTTGTATTTTTAAAAAATACTTTAAAGGTTGCGTGAGCATAACAAAACCTTATAAGTACATTCTCAATAGATTAGTTTTTTTCTTTTTTGTTCAAATTAATCATCAAAATCATTTTTGCACTTTAGCAAAAGCTTTTGGGTCTTGGATCTTTAAGGAATCACTTTGATGAAATTTCTCCCGGACACTAATACATGATTTTTTTATAAAAGGTTTATGCAATAAAGTTATAACTTGATGGAAAACTTGTTCTTTTAATGAAAGAAGTAATATACAAATAAAACCCATAAAAGATCCTCTAAGCAGAGATGAGTAGTTAAATTTAATTTTTCAAAGAGTCACAAAGTTTACCATTGCTAAAAGAAAAGAAATTGCAACATAAATTTTTTTTTTATCAAGAAGTCAATAAGCCAATAGGAAACGTTAAAAGAAGAAAAAAGTTAAAGAAAAAACAAACAAAGAAATAAGAGGGACGCGTGATGGCACACATCCGAATTGTAGCGCTTGGGTTGTCAACAAACGGTGCCGATTAAAATTTAGATGGAGTACCCTTGAGACAGGTGGCGTATGGTTGTCTGATAATTTTGTCATTTTCAGTTTAATATGATTATTTATTTCTTCCTAAAATGTTTAATTTTTAACTAATAAGTACAAAATGAACTTTTACCGCAAGATTAGTTTCCTTTATAATTTTGTTATACACTTATACCAATGGTATTAACGGACTAATCTAACATGGTTTGAGCTCATAGACCTGGGTAAAACTTTTCTCTTTTAAAAGGTTGACGTATTTTCGAATTTATTTGTCCAAAACAAGATTCCAGTTTGGCACCTCCAGTTACAAGCTCTTGCTAATTTAGATACCCTTTGGTTCAAGAATTTAAGATTTTGGAATTCTAAATTCTAAAATATTTCAATTCTTGAGGATGTAATTTTGCATGTTTGGTTGACAGAAATTCATAGTATTTTAAAGTTTGTCTTTATGTTTATTATTGATTTTTTTTTAGAAAGTGGCAGATATGGGTGAGCGGAAAACCTCAAAAATCTGAAACCAAATAACCGGCCGAAACTAAAAACCGATAGTTTGATTTTTACTTTTTTCAAAAACCGAAAAATTTGGTTCGGTTCCGGTTTTTGTCCAAAAATCGAACCGAACCGAATCGGTTTTATTATATAGCAACATATAAGAAATACAATATAAAAAAATAACTAAATAAATCAAATACATATATATTCATCTTGGGGTGGAATTATAATATATTTATTTTAACGTTTATATGTGTGTTTGTCGTGTATGTGTGTTTGCTTGGTAATATTCATTACATATGTGACAGTGATCATACTATGTATATGTTCACTTGCATGTGTGTGTATATTATTTATATGCCTGTAATCATAGAAATTTGGAATAAACATTATTAGGCTCAAATTAACAAAAAAAAAGTGAAAAAGAATAACTAATTTTCTACGTATAACAAGTTTTTTGGTATAAATTGGTCACACCCAAATATAAACGGCTAAAAACCAAAATAACAAAAAAACCGAACCGAAACTGATAATAAACCGAAAAAACCAAACCGCCAAAAACCAAAAGGTTTCGGTTTTTGGTTTTATAAAAACCAAATATTTCGGTTCGGTATTGGTTTTAGCCAAAAATCGAACCAAACCGAACCGTGCACACCCCTAGTGGCGGATAGAGGTGTCAAAAACCCGGTCCCGAACCCGATTAAGTCTATTTGTGATTGGTTACTCGGGTTAAAAATATATTCGGGTCAACCCGAGTAACCTGAATACTAAAAATAGACGGGTATCAGGTTGAAATTTTTTGGCTAACTCACGTTCTGTTCAACCAGATTGACCCGAGTAATTTTTTTTCTTATTTTAAATATAAAATTTATATTTAATCGAGTACAAAATAGGCAATTTTATTACATTTTACTCAAATTTGAGTTGACCCGAACCCAAATGAACCCGATCCGGGTTGACCGACCCGAATTGACCCGAACTCGGTTAAGCCGAATTCAAATTGGGTCGGGTTGGGTATGTAATTTCTAGCTGTGAACCGACTTTGACCTGACCCGAATTGACCCGAACCCGACCAACCCGACCCGATAGCACCCTAAACACGAAAAGATACAACAAAAACAACAAGAAAAAAAAGTAAAAATAGTATTTTGGTCTATTTTGGTCATATATAAAAGAAATGTTTTCAAGTAAATTCAATTTTTTAACTTTCCGGAAGCATTTTAATTCTCTCAATTTTGGCAATTTATGAAATTTTAAATTCCTTCATTTGAGAGACCAAACACAACAATTTAAAGGAAATTAAAATGCAAATGCCATGAAATCTCTCCAATTATACCCGCCCCAACCCAAATGCACCAAAAGCAAAATGCACGCAAAACCTAAGAGTATTGGTTATATACTTTAAAGAAGCACACGCTAAAACAAAAAAAAATAAAAAAATTCGGCCTATGGCGCGCGTGTATTGGCTCTGACCGTAGGTGCACACAATCACCACGGTCACACACTACGTTATTGAGCAAACGCACTTCGTAGGTTTTTTTTTTTTTTTTTATTTTTTTTTTTTTTTTTCGCCATGTTTTTCCCGCTAATTGTTGACATTTTATCGTATTTTTTTCTTTCCCAAATTCAGAAACGTATGAATAACGCTAAGAAAAAGAAAGAAAAGCAAAAAAACCCACCATCTTATTATATTATTTTTCTGTTTACCTTATTATAATCCCTAGCTCCAATATACCCCACTTTAATCCTAATCCATATTTCATAAATATATTAACCCAAATAGAAAACAAAATAAATAACTAAAACTACAACAAGACTTTACACTTTCACCATACATTTCATTCCAATTCACTTTCACATACATTTCAATTATCTCTTCCATATTTCATACAATTTAGCTTCCATGGATCCTTTTGATAATGAGATGAGGGCCGAAGAATTGTATCATGTATACGAATTGAACGAACAATATTTAGCATTTGACGACGACAAAGGAAGTAGTTCACATACTCGAACTTATATACCTAGTGACTATGTAGGGGGCGAACAATGACTCATGGAAGACTATATTGGTCACAATCCAAAATACCTTGAAAGGAATTTTAGTCGACGCTACCGAATGAGCCAAAATCTATTTTTTAAACATCGGTCAAATGCTGTTGGTAAAATGAGTATTAGTCCTATCATGAAATGCACGTCCGCTATACGCCGATTGGCGTACGGATATACACCTGATATTTTAGATGAATATTTACAAATAGGTGAACATTGTAGTCGTGATAGTTTAGACCATTTTACGACATGTATGTAGGAGTAGTACTTGAAAAGTATTTAAGAAACCCCTCCTGGCTAGGGCTGTCAAACGGGTCGACCCGATCTGACCCGAACCCGATAAAGCCTTATAGGGTCGGGTCCAACTCGGCTTATCGGGTCTATCGGGTCAACCCGACCAACCCGATAGCCTTATAGGGTCGGGTTAAGGTTATTTTTACTCGGCTTATCGGGTTCGGGTTCAACCCGATAACTGTATAAGCCTATGTTGTAATTTTTTTTCATTTTAAGCTAAGTGGCTATTATATAATCACTGCAAATTAATTCTTTTAGCACAATACACATTATATTTTGCAATGGTAGAAGGTATATATAAGTATGCACGTTTGTTGACTAAGAAATGTTGTGTTTCATTTCTGAGCAAACTGGTTGTAAGTTTTGGTCTTGGAAACTAAGTGTGTATCCTATTTTCTTCCTTTGTAGTTTCTAATCTTGGCATATGCTGAAATTAACTATGATAAATGGTTCTAAAGTTTTAAGTTACAAATTATCTAACAATCTTCTTTTAGCTACTTCGTGTGTCTCATGAGACATGCCTAAGTCTTTTAAAAAAAACGTAAACGCACCTATAATTTTCTTTTACATGTTCAACCCGATAACAACCCGACAACCCAACCCGATTCAACCCGACCCGATTCAATCCGAAACATGATAACCCGATATGTTATAGGGTCGGGTTAGGGTCAATATTTAGGACACCGAAACCCAAATCAACCCGACATGACCAACCTGATAACCCGACAACCCGACCCGATAACACCCCTACTCCCGGCACCCAATGATATTGCGAAGCTATATGAAAAACACGAAAACTATCATGGGTTCTCGGGTATGCTTGGTAGTAAAGATTTTTTGCATTGGGAATAGAGGAATTGTCCGAATGCTTACAAAGCCCAGTTTAAACGAGGGGGTCACAAATATCCGACAATAATGTTTGAAGCGGTTGCTTCACAAGATTTTTGGATTTGACATGTATTTTTCGGGCTATCGGGTGCCACTAATGACCTAAATGTTCTATATCAGTTGAATTTGTTTGGCGACGTTCTTGACCGATATCGCTCCCGAGTGTCCGTTTACGGTGAATGGTAATACATACAACCGAATATATTACATAGCAAACGATAGTTATCCCACTTAGGCTACTTTTGTCAAAACTTATACCGTCGCTCGAACACAAGCAGATTTAAATTTTAAACGGGCTCAAGAAAGTACAAGAAAAGATGTCGAACGGGCTTTTGGTGTCCTTCAAGGTCGTTGGGGGATTATAGCACAACCAACACGTTCTTATTTGGTGAGTAAAATATGTAGGATTATGTATTGCTGTGTCATATTGCATAACACGATCCTAAAAGATCAAAATTTTGAAATCAGTGAATATAACAATATATATGTTAGTCCCGTAGCCAATTTACAGCGTACGTGAGTTGAGAGATGCGATGTACACAGGAAGAACCAAAAGAAACTACGGGACAGAGATGTGCATACCACAATTCGACATGATCTTGTGGATCATCTTGGCAACGACATCTACAACAACAATGACATTAAACGTAATTTCTCTATTTATTGTATTTTTATTTTTATCGAAATGTCGTATTTTATTTTACGTATTGTACTTTTATTTTTATCGAAATATCGTTTTTTATTATACGTTTTGTAATTTTATTTTTAGTGGAATAAAATGTGTTTGTGTTAATTAAAACTGAAAAAAGAGACCAACGATAGGTTATTGGTTTTTTGTTGGGAGAGTGTTTTAGTTATTTGAAGGATGCTGAAGTGGAGTACCAACGGCACGCCGTCGATACCAAGTGTACCTAGCAGTGGTTAGTTAGTTTCATAACTTACATCTCATAAATGGTAAATGAACACCTTTGGAAAATTTACGATCAGCCTGTTAATTATGGATCTACGTAAATAACATCTATCGATTGAGAGATTATGAGATTACGCGCTTGCGGATTCTAAAGCAAAGGTTGTTAGGCCATCCACAATGTTAATATGTGACATACGCATAATAACAAGCTCATATACATACAATTCATTGTGAAACTGCTATGTAAACACACATTGAATAGTGGTTTTTTTATGCACACACGCACATTAAATTGGTGATGCATATTAATTAAATAAATAAAACACCCCCACTCACTGTGCTTTTATTATTTAAAGCTTATGAAAAAATGCAAAATAATTAAATATAGTACACATATGTGGCATTGAACTTAACTTTGTAAGTTTTTGGGTTGTAGAAAAATTGTATAGTAAGATGCAATGCTTAGATGTTAATGTATAAAAAAACATGTATTGAGGATGTCCTTAACACAATGTACATTCTTTACTTAAAAAACACTAATATACTTCTCTAGCTAGCAACAAAACAATATTAATGTGTTTTATTAAATGATAGGTTATCTTAACGAGTGGAAAAATACTCGCGCGTTGCGGCGGAGCTAATTTGTAAGCAACAAATATATATATTTAATATTTATAGGCAAACAGATTATCCAACTACATGATACAAGTTAATTATAATTTCAAGTAGGGATGAGCACGGTACCGGTCCCGTACCGAATTAGTGGTACCGATTTTTTCCCGAGCATAAATTAGTGGTACCGGTACCGTACCGAACGGGATTCGGGTACCGGTACTGGTACTGGTACGGTACCGGTACCGGGAAATCGCTGGTTTTTCCCCTTTTTTCGGTAATTTCCCGATTTGGTACCGGTCCCGTACCGAACTAGTGGTCCCGATTTTTTTTTACTCGAATCATGGTACCGGTCCCGTACCGTATACCGGGATTCGGTACCGTTTCGGTACGGTTCCGGTTCGGTACCAGGATTCGGGTCTATATGCTCATCCCTAATTTCAAGTGTTCAATTTGTCTAATTCTAAATAAAAGTGAAAAAGAATGTAATCGATAATTTGATCCGTGTCCAAGTATTAGTTATATGGCTACTATTAGACTAAAAGAAGCCCAATCCAAAATCTCTTCTATTTGTCCTCATGTGTGATGCTCTTTAGTATATAGTTAAATACCAATTTATTTGTAGCCTTACGTTATGTGCCAACATTCTATAAACTATTTCATTTCATATATGAAATTTCAGGCAATTTAGTTGTCACATAACTTTGTAAGGCCTTAACAGATAATATATACCAACCTTGAGTTTGGTTCAATACTTAAATGGTAAATATAGAAATTATACAAAGTATCAGCCAACCCAAACAACCACCTCTTGGTTTACTATTGAGAGAAAGAGTTTTACAATACAGAAAGAGAAACAGATAATCACAATGAGTGATTATCAACACAAAGATAGAAATAAGACTAATAGATCAAAATAGTTGATCAACAATGAAACATATATTATAGAACTTTGAAAGAGAGAGTGAGAGGATGAAGATGATATAAGCTCGTAACCAAAACCCTAGCTGCATCTCTTCCATATATAGCCACTCAGGGAATTGCCACTTGACACCTTTAGTCTCTGCATAAACATAAACTAGACAAACGCACATTAAACTTGAAGGTTAGAGTTAGAAAGAATAAAGAATAGGGCAGAACAAGTCCTTGAAACTTTGGAACAAGAAAAATTTATTATTTTAACACCCTCCCTCAAGTTTTTCCACTTTGAACATGTCTAGTAACCCAAGTTTTTCACAAAGAATTTTGTGTTGCTCAATATCTAAAGTCTTAGTAAGTACATCAACAATTTGCTGAGTAGTGTGAATATTTTCAGTCTTAATAACACCACTTGCAACTTTTTCCTTTACCAGGTGAACATCTATTTCAAAGTGTTTGGATTTTTCATGAAATACAGGGTTTACAGCGATTTGCAAAGCAGAACTATTGTCACAATACAACACAACAGGCAACAAGCCTTTAACACCCATGTCACCCAACAAATTAGACAACTGAATAACTTCACAAGTAGCAGAAGCCATGCTTCTATACTCAGCCTCAACAGATGACCTGGATAAAGTAGATTGTTTTTTTTACTTTTCTAGGTCACCAAATAATCACCCAAAAAACATAATAACCAGAAACTAATTTTCTGGCTGCAGGACATCTAGCCCAATCAGAATCATCATAAGCTCTCAGCTTAAGATTCCTATTTTTATTAATTTAAATGCCACTGCCAAGAGAACCCTTAAGATATCTTAAGACTCTTAAGGAAACATCTAAATGAGACTCAAGAGGAGCATGCAAAAATTGACTCAAACAATGAACATCATAGGAAATATCAGGTCTAGTATTAGTAAGGTATATCAATTTTCCAATCAACTTTTAATAATTACCAATATCATTTATCAACTTATCATCATCTGACTCAATATGATTCAAATTAGTATTCTCAGGTAAAGGGGTATCAACATGTTTAGCAGTTAACATCTCATATTCATATAAAAGCTCAAGACAATATTTTCTTTGACTAAGACAAATACCATCAACATTATCCAATACCTCAATACCAAGAAAATATTTTAATTTTCCTAAGTCTTTAATTTGAAATTTATACTTAAGAAACACTTTAAACTTTTCAATCTCAGAAAGATTATTTCCAGTTATCACAATGTCATCAACATACATAAATAGAGCAACAAACACATCACCAGAACTTTTAGTGAACAAGGAATAGTCAAATTTAGAATGAACAAAGCCATTATCAACAAGGGCTTTAGTCAATTTAACATTTCATTGCCTAGGGGCTTGCTTAAGACCATACAAGAACTTATTTAGTTTGCACACTTTTCTTTTGTTGATTATCAAAACCAGGAGGTAAGGTCATATAAACATCCTCAGTTAAGTCCCCATATAAAAAACAATGTTAATGTGAAGATGAAAAGATCCTAATTATTACAAACAGACACATTAAGCATACATCTAACAGTAGATATTTTAACTACAGGAATAAATGTTTCTAAGTAATCAAATCCCTCCCTCTGGCTGAATCCCTTAGCAACCAGCCTGGATTTATATATTTTAATCTCTCTTGTGGACTTATATTTGATTTTAAACAACCATTTACTTCCAACAGGTTTCGTTCCTTTAGGAAGGTCATAAATAGACCAAGTGTTATTCCTATTAATGCTTCTATTTCATTATTTATAGCCTCAATCCTCTTTATATTTTTAATAGCTTCCTAATAGGTACTAGGCTCATAAGATTTGTTAAGAGTAGTAAAGAGACAGTAATTAGAAGAATTCAGATTAACATTAGACACATACTTCTCTAAACCATACTTAACATTACTTCCAATAACATAATAATTGAACTTAGGTGGCATTTTAGATTGTCTACATGGCCTCCTAATAGCAGACTGCACATGACTTCCATTCTCAAGCAAATCTTAAGCATTTAAACCAGAGGAAGAAGGAACAATGCCTTTAAAAGAAGTGTTTTCACACATAGAAGTTGCAATGTTATCCTCACTTCCATCAAAAGTTTGTGTACTTCTGGTGCAAGGATAAACATTACCCTCATCATTGGGTGCAAAATTAACTCTCCCATCATCATTGGGACTTAAAGAAGTATCAAAATGTTTCTCATCAAACAAATTTAAGTTGTTGATATTATTATCACGGTTCTCTTCAACAGATTGAAGAGAAGAATTAATCTTAAAAGGAAAAACAGTCTCATAAAATTTAACATCTCTTGAGTAAAAAACAAGTTTTGACTCAAGACTATAAACTTTGTAAGCCTTTTTATAGTAGAAAACCCAATAAGAACACATTTTTCAAACCTAGCAAAAAACTTATCATAATTATTTAAGACAGATGAGAAACACAGACATCCAAAGCTTGTCAAATGAGAGAGTTTTGGTTTAAGACCATACACATGCTCAAAAGGAGATTTTCCATTAAGAACAGAAGAAGGCAACATGTGAATAAGGTATGCAACAGTTAGAATACATTTAATCCACATATTTAAAGGAATACCACTTTGAAATAACAAGCTTCTAGCCACATTTAAAAGATGTTTGTACTTTCTCTCAGTAACACCATTTTGCTGAGGAGAATAAGCACATGAAGTTTCATGAATAATACCAAGGCTGTTAAATAAATCATTCATTTTACTATTCACAAATTCAGTTCCATTATCAGATCTTACATTTGTAATACTACACTTAAACAGACTGTGAATGAGATTAATAAAGTTGACAAACAAACCATAAACTTCATCCTTAGTTTTAATTAGATAAATCCAAACAGCCCTAGTATAGTCATCAACAATGGTCATAAAACATCTAAAGCCATCTTTACTAATAAATGTGTACGGACCCCAAAGATCAACATGAACTAATTCACTAATAGCAATGGTCTTATGATCACTTAATGGAAAAGGTTCTCTAGTCTACTTGGCCTTGTGACAGATGTCACAAGGAGAAATATGAGAATCCTTGGTGAAATTGAGTTAAGATTGTAACACATTAACAGCCTGATCACAAGGATGACCAAGCCTATTGTGCCACAAAGATTTAGACACATAACAAGTAGCAGTCTGATTACCTATAGTTTGACAATTAAAAGATATAGGAGAGGGAGAGTCAAACAGATATATGCCACCATTTTCACTACTAGTCCTTATGATTTTGTTGTGATGCAAATCCTGAATATATCACTTAGATTCAGTTTAACCAACAAATAATCTACTATCTTTAATAAGCTTGTTAATAGACAGAAGGCTCACACAATATTCTGGAACAACCAACACATCAAATAACACAACATTTTTAGACAATCTGAGATTACCAACATATTTTATTTTAGCAAGGGTACCATTAGGGTGACCCATGGTCAAATTAAGATCAGATTTGTCAATAATGCCAAACATATTAACAGTAGAAATGGTTATGTATTGATTGACTCCAGAATCAATAATCCAACCCATAGTAATTTTACACATCACATAATTACTATTAAAAAATATTTTAAAGTTTATATAAAAAAACATTACTGTTAAAGAAGCTAGCCTTACCTGCCATATTGGCTTGCATACTTCCAGAAGGCACTTCATTGATGAGATTCATCAATTTCATTATTTGTTCATTAGTGAAAGATAATGTAGCACCATTCTCATTAGAGGTAGAAGCAGAATTAGCATTAAAGGTCTTAGAACCATTTTGCTTAAGACCAGAGTTCTTATTATAGCCAAGAGGGTAACCAATCAAATCAAAGCATCTATCAATAGTATGCCCAACCTTCCTACAGTTTTTATAAAGCAAGTTAGGATTAGGACCTTTGTTATTACTAGTGTTGATAGTATTTCCAAATTTCTTATTATCAACCTTTTTATTCCCATTATTAGTCCAATTATTTGATTTAGCCACAAAACTAGAAACCTGAGGTTTAGTAACAGAACCAGAGGAGGTAGTGGCAATGCCTCTATGTTATCCCAAAATATATAAAATCCAAACACAACAATAAGCTAACCAATAGCCATGATAAGCCACAAATTAGGTAGAAGAATAGTAGAAAGGGAAATGAAGAATATTAGATTAGAGAGAGAGAGTGGTGGATGATTACACATACATACAATGAAGCAAATGTAACCAACACCCTCTCCATGTGTGGAGAAGGCCCTATTTATACCCTAAGCCTTCATAATGGTGTATGGGCTTTCTAACTTGGGCCGGGCTTGGCTTATCTTGGGCTTTGAGCTCGTAACACGGACAATATTAGCTTAAAGTCTAAGCCCGTTAATCCTGACTAGCCAATAACATAACAACACTAATTACGACTAAGACGACCGATAGCATTTTTGTTCGACTTATATAAAAATAAGGCTAACAATCTCCCCCAATGTTGAGGTCTTCTTTGATCTCCCCAACGTTGACGTTCTTTATGAAGGTTATCTTGATTTAACTTTATCTTCCCCAATGTTGAAGATATGACATTTGAGCTTTGCCTTCTTTGGTCTTTTCTTTGTCTTTTCTTGTTTGTAATGGCTTTGTTCATTCATGCTTTAGACGACCGATGACATTCTTTCGGTGTCATTTATGTGATTATGATCTTGAGCCTTCATCTTTTGACTTTGAGTTCTTGAGATCTTTCATCTTGTATCATCTCCTTGACTTGAATCATCTTGATTTGACTTTGAAGACCTTTAAGGAAGTTTAGGATCAACACACTTGATGTTAAATGATTGAATTTTAGAGCTCGAGTATGAGTATGTGGTAATGAATCCGACTTCGCAGGTACATGGTTGCAACACCGACGTTTGAATCTGCGTTTAAAAGGTTAGTGATAAACAACAGTTATGGATGAAAGTGTCTTTATCACTTCGTCGAATACGGTTGCAATAACCACAGTTCACTGTGAATCAGTATAAATACTGCCTGTGATTAGATATAATTCAAATGAATCTTCTTGACAGGATTTCGCAGCTGTACTAGCTGTTCTCGTTACCAAAGTATCTCAAAGCAGACAACACGGTAAGAGTGAATCAGATAGTCACTATCTTTCTGATTAAGTCTTTAATTCATATACTGGACCAAATCAATATCCAGTTGTCACAAGTTTGATTCATATAGAATCTTGCAAGTCACCTACCAAGAGCTTGTTTGATGTTGGCTCAAGCAAGATTTCCATCTTCAATGTGAATACTTAAGTATCACTTGAATGTTCTGGCAAGATCTCAAGGATAATGCGTTGGACTCTTTGTTTTGTGAACTTTATGGTGTTCAACAAGTGTATTTTGACATTGTGTCCTAATGAGATTTATAATTTGATCTCTTCCGGCTCTAGACTCGATTTGTGCACTTTGGTTTTAGTAATCGGAGGCTGGAGTAGACTGCCACCTATTCAATATAACAAATCTCGGAGTGAGATGTCAATAGATAACGTGTGTAACCGTGACAAATGAGACAAGTTTCTTTTGAGAGAAAATTGAATGGCTGGGAAGGGTTGTGCATTGCATCACTGGTCCATTACGGCTTTTTTCAATACCAACAATCATCTTTGTGATTTTGATAGATTATGTATTGACCCGGTTTCTGCCTAAGTTGTGTGGAGGGCTTCTTTCTTTTCACCCTTTATCCATACATTTCTTTTTAATTCTTTAACCCCTTCAATGCTTACCAAGACGTCATCACTAACACCTTGTTGTGATTGTTCCAGTGTTAGCTCAATCTTAGTCGGCATTTTTCTCTTATTCTCATTCATCTCCAATCATACCTAAAGACTTCTAATTCTATCTATAGAATGTCCTTGGGTAGATCTCTCCGGCTCTGGTTGGATCATAGGACTTATACCTAACCTTAACCACCTTATGACTTCATTGAAGTCGTGAGATTAATTGGTTGTTGGGTATAGAGATCGAACCATAAAACCATTTTCTAACATTGTTTCATCTGTAGCAAAGGTTTTTATTTTGAAATACCCCCTCTACACATGTGTTCAAGATTCGAAATTGTTTTGCACATGAAGGAAAGAGTTGCACTTAGAGTCTTTAAAGATCACATTCTTATATATCACATTTTCCCCCTTATTTAAATATTAAATCTCTTAGTATTTGAAATACCAATTGATTAAAATTTATGACAGGAAAAATTCTATGGGAAGAAAAATTATACCATGATATTGCATGAATTTATTTTTCTAATAGCTTCCCTTCAACACAGTAAGTGGGATACCACTAATTTTTTTAAACTTGACATTACAAGGAAAAAAATGATATGACACCACAAATATGTTGAAGACGGAGTGAGATGCCTTAGTGAACGATGTATATTATTAATTGATATTATAATTTCCACATTTTAATTTCACGAAATGTTTTTGATACATAAAATTAACATTTACGAGATATACCCAAAAGACATTAAAAGGCTTTGGTTTTAAAAGCTCCCCCTCAGAAATTGATTCACTTGTTACGATGACATTGTTGAGTATTCTTTTACCAATTGTACCACTTATAAACATTGAATATTGTACCGATTATTAAATATATTACTTTTTTAATGAAAAGATAAACCACAAAATTATATTGTAGAACAATTGACATTGAAAGTCTTTATGAAAAATGTGTTCAACAAAAAGTTTTTTTTTTTATAAAAAAAACCCATTATTGAAACTTCTCTCTATTGTAAGTAAAGCACACTGAAGCGTACACTTCCCTGTTACATTCGAGTCCGATTTATGCACTGAAATATACATAAGTCATAAAGAAAATTTAGAAATGACATGTTTTGAAATGTTTGAACTCTTGCTCAAACTTCATTTACACACCCGTGTCAATGTCAATCGACATTTCTAGGTACGTAAATGTTATCGATTCTAAGAGACATGTCGAGAAGATTATTTTTGGTATTTTTGAAAAATTTTGATTTTATATTTTGTTTTTCTAGATTTTATATCTTTGTATTTCTTTTTGTTGATTTTATATTTTTGTATTTTCTTTTTTTCAAAAATATTTATATAAATCAAAATAAAGAGAAAAATAAAAATATGTACAAATTCGATGTTTGATGGATCAAGCAAATTTGTTTGCCAGAACCTCCAATTCTTCTAGAGTCAAACATCTTATGCCGAGTCATCTGACGAGACTTAAACCTATCTTCGAGTAAGGCTTTAGTAAAGAGGTAAACTAACTGGTATTCAGTTCTGACAAAGAATAATTCACCATACCCTTTTTACACCTATTCCTTTTATGAAGTGGATAATCAAAAACATCAATGTGCATGGTGCAGAATGCTAGACGGATTGCACGAATGGCTATGTCTTCCTTTTGAATCACGAATACATAGGTATTTTGGTCAAGTAGAAGCCATCATCTGTGAGCTAATTCTCAACCATAAACTTGAGCACAACACAATGCAGATAAAGACACATAATCAGTCTTCTGCTGAAGACATTGAAGTGCATCCTGCTTCTTGACACCAAGCTGACTAGCTTCTCACCACCTAAAGAAATTGTACAAATACCACGAGATGATGCTTTTTACGTGTATCGAGACAGCCTAGCGTGATCTGAATTGAAAAGCATTATCTTAAAAGCCAGTGTCCTTTGGATACCAGAGTCCCATGTTAATGGTATTCTTAACGTTCCGAAAGATCCGTTTAACCTCTCAGAGGTGCTTTTTAGTTGGTCTCACTTGATAACGAGCATAATAACATGTTGCATGTACAATATCCGGTCTACTTGTTGTTAAGTACATGAGTGCCTCAACCATGCTATGATATTTCGGGTCAACAGGAGTTCTACTCAAGTCAGAATCTAGGGGTTTAGTAGCTATTGGTATTGAGTTCCGACAAAGAATAATTCAATAATACCATTTTCAACCTGTTTCTTTATGAAGTGATATCTGACATCGATGTGCTTGGTACGGGAATGCTGGACTGGATTGCACGAGATGGTTATGGCTGCTTTTGAGTCACAATACATAGGTATTTTATCAAAGTGGAAGCCATAATTTGTAAGCTGAGTTCTCAACCATAGAACTTTAGCGCAGCACGCAGATAAAGACACATACTCGACTTCTGTTGAAGACATTGAAGTGCAGTCCTGCTTTTTTGGCGACCAGGTGACTAACTTATCACCTTCAGGAAGTTGGAGAGTTCATCGTACTACGCCCTTAGAGCTTGTTTGAGTCCATATAATGCCTTTTTGAGAGGATAGACTTTGTCAGGATGATGTGGGTCTACGAATCCATTTGGTTGGTTTACGTACACTTCTTCCTTCAGAGGACCGTTAAGAAAAGCTATCTTTACGTCCATCTAATAGATAGGAAATGACTTGTGTGCAACATACACAACGAATAACCAGACTGCTTCCAATCGAGTGACTGCAGCAAATGACTCTTCGAAGTCGATTCCTTCCTGCTAACTGTATCCCTTAGCTATAAGATGAGCTTTGTTACGAATTACAGTATTCTCCTCATCACGTTTGTTTTTTCAGAGCCACTTCATGTTAATGACATTTTTTCAAAGTGGTATGTCGACTAATTCCTATACATCTAATCGATCAAACTGGTGAAGTTCTTCCTGCATCGCTTCAATCCATGCAGAATCAGCCATGGCTTCTTTGATGTTCTTTGGCTCGGTTCAACTCACGGTGACTGCGAACATACACATCTCGCCATCTGTTTCTAGCTGACATCTTGTTCTAATTAATTGAGAAGGATTTCTAATGACTTGTTCTAACGGATGGTCTTTTGTCCAACGATGTTCTGAAGGATGTCGTTGATAGAATGTATGCATGTTTGATGAATCAACATGACGAGACGATGTCTCCCCTCGTTCTTGTACCGGTGTACTAAAGATGTTGATAAATTCGTCTTCTTCAACTTGTGCATATTCTTTATTGGTTTCTGCTTGATTAATGTTCTCAATAGCACTGACAGTTGGTGCTTGAGTTGGTGCTTGACTTGTAGTTTCAGTTGTTGTTTGAATATTTAATGGGGGAATATCTGCAGCAACGGTTGTTGAAGTAGATGAAGTTGTGTTTTGTTGTTGACGTTTATCAGGAGCATTGGCAGTATTTACAATGGAAGACTTTAACACAACTGGAGTAGTTCCATTTAGTAATTCATGAAACATCAGACTAAATAGCAAATCCAGCTTATTTGACGTTGTTACTGTCTCAGCTAAATAAGGAACAATTTCTTAACTTTGGGGACCGGGACTTAAACTGGCATGTTCAAGTGTCGTAGTCGGAAATTGTGGAACAGGGTCAGAACTAACGTGATCTGACTCTATATGAGGCAATTCGTCAAAGTTAACATGAATGGTTTCGACTATCACTTTTGTTCTCTTGTTATATACCCGATATGCTCTTGACTGAGTAGAATACCCTACAAAAATACATGCATCACCTTTTTCCTTCATTTTGTCAAGATTTTCACCATCTCTGACGATGTAGCAAAGAGAGCCAAAAATGTGAAAGAACTTAACAGACGGTTTTCGGCCATTGATGATGTGGTAAGGTGCTTTCTCATGTCGAGGAATTACGAGTGAATGGTTCTGAGTAAAACATGCTGTGGAAATTGCTTCAGCCCAAAAGTACAAAGGAACTTTAGCGGCGCTTAGCATTGTTCGAGCAACCTCAATAAGAGTACGGTTTCGTCTTTCAACAACGCCTTTTTGTTCAGGTGTTCGAGCAGTTGACGTTTGGTGTTCAATCCCTTCTTGAGCAAAGTATGCATGAAGAGTTTTATTCAAAAATTATGTGCCTTTGTCAGTTCGAACTGTTCTAACTTGAGCATGAAGTCCTCTTTGAACAAGTTTGAGGAAATCGATGAGAACTTCTGGTGTTTCGTCTTTGGATCTCAAGAAGTGAGTCCAAGTATATCTTGAATAGTCATCAACAATTACCAACACATATTTCTTACCATTAAAGCTTTCTACCCTCATGGGACCACATAAGTCCATGTGTAGAATTTGTAAACGTCTCTTTGAGCTTGGGGTAGTTTTAGTCTTGAAAGACTTACGTTTTGCTTTCCCCAACTCACAAGAAGAACAAAGATGATCTTTGACGAATTTCAATTTGGGAAGGCCAGTCACAATATCATACTTCGAAAGCAAGTTGATGGTATCGAAGTTTAGATGTGAGAGACGACGATGCCATAACCATGCTTGTGACGATGAAGCTTTAGCCATTAAGCAAATTGGATTGGGAGTAGATGTGTCTTGAAGAGTGATGGAGTAAAGATCTGTGCCACGAGAACCTGTGAGAAGATCATTTCCCTTTCTACTATTCTTCTACCTAATTCGTAGCTTATCATGGCTATTGGTTAGTGTAGGATCCCTAGATCATTCCATAGATTAACACAAGATCAATAGCACAAGAGATTAAACATTAAAGAACTTTTGATTGAAAGAAATAAAAGTGGCTACAATCCCTAAATGATGGAAAAATGAAAATGAGTAGCTAAAATGTCTAACCTAAAAATGAAGAAAAGAATGGCTTTATATAGCCTTACAATGAGGCCTTGGCCTTTGGGCTATGAAGGGCAATGCCAATTACATAATATTCCATTGGTCTTTCGAGCTAGACTTTTGTCTTGTATCTTCGAGTGACCGAAGCTTCTTTGTTCGGGTCCATTTATGTGATCCTAACAATCTCCCCCTAGATGAGGTCATGAGAAGTTGTTTGAAGCTCACTCATGCTTGTCTCTTTAGCTCGTTGTTGATAGGGTACTTCACTTGTTGTGCTTTGGTAATTCAATCTTTAACACCTTGATCATGATCTTCAGAACTTGATGTGATGACTTGATCTTGATCTTTGACTTGTTTAAGCTTTACTTCTCTGAATTACTTTGTGATCTTCTTTCACTTTGACTTTGCCATACGCTGATCTTTAGTCTCACATGCTCATATCTGTTGGAATCTTTGAAAGCTTTGATGATGTATCTTCTTCCAATCATTTGAACTTTTGCATTTGAAGAAGACATTGATTTTCAGAGATTATGCGGAAGCTTTGAATGTAAGCTTTCTTGATTACTTCAGATACTGTGGTAAGGATATGAGCACATGTCTTGCATCGGATACTTTGAGTCGTCATTCGTTATGATAGAACAATTTAGTCACCAACAAAAACATTTTGTTATGTAAAATCCACTTAATGTGTTCTAGAAAAACATTTTGTGAACACACAAAGGTTTTATCATAATTTTGATGGATCAGCAGTTATAGACGATACTCAATTGGTCGGTTTTTTTTTTTAACTATTACCTCTGATTCGTGAGGATCGATGGATTACAGTTTGGAATACTGCACTGTGATCAGAGGATTCATTAAAAGAACTTCTTGAAGGTTTTAGGCACCAGTGACAAGCTAGTTCCTTATACTAAGTATCAGATTCCTATTGTTCGCCGTTCTCTAGACCGATGTCCGAAGACTAACACTACTATAAGTATTTTTACTATAGAATGGTAAAGAGTAAGACAGTACAGTTACTATATGTGTGACTATACCGGTACAATCCTTTTTCAGCGTTTTTCTTCTTTTTTAAAATAAGTACCTGTAGAAAGCCGTTGTGCAAAAATGATTTGAAAAACATTCTCGATGTGCTTATAAATTTGTTTGGGGCACACGTATGTTTAAATCAGAATGCTTCTGATGATGTTTGATATATATCCGAAGATATGAAGTGCCTTGGGAAATACTAACTTGTAAAAGTACATTATGGAAATCCGACTTCACTAGTGGGGCGCAAGTCTGAAGACCAAAGGGCATGAGTCATTTTCATCGATACCCTGGTGGAACAACTTTTTTCCTCAGCATTCCATATAAGATCACTTTTTCGAACATGAAAACAAAAAGATTTCCTTTTCATTTATCAAGATAAGTTATCTGTGTATAACCACAAACTTTTTGGTACCTTGACATTTTTGATCATATTAACACTATGGCTCCCCCTACACTTAGTGATCGTGCGATAATCACGAAGATGTTTAGAAATGCAATGGATAGGACTTAGGCAATTTTAGAATCATTCGAATCATTAATTATCCGTTTGTACATGTTTAGTCACATTTTCTCCCGATCAAAAGTATAAAAAGTTGTGAAATGGTTTTGGATCTAGAAGGGACTTAAAATGTATCAAATCTCCCCAAAGTTTGAGGTGCAGGTGAAATAGCACAAATAATCAAGTGAGGCAATTGAAAACAAGACCTTTAGGAAATACCCAGACAGGAATGATTCTGCTATCTGTCTTGAGCTTTGTAAGCGTTGGGTTCGTGTCAATCTTTTAGCAATAGAATAGCCAACAGTACGTCCTTTGACGGACAACAAACTGTGAGAAATACTGAATTCTCCCCTAAACAATGACCCCCGTGTCAATGTTTTGTTTTGGTTAACCCCGAACATGTTTGAAAAAAAAAACAAGTTGTTTTTGAGAAAAAAGGTTCGGGGCTTAGACAATTCTTGTTGTAAAGAAATAATGCACTTGAAACGTACACTTAAATTTTGGTTACAAGACCAGGTTTACAGTCGAAATAACTGCAAAGCCATTTTACATAATATTTATTTTTTTGAATATACACAATGATACAATGTGAAACACTGATTACTCAGAGGACGACTCATCCTGTAAGTTCTTGAGAGTCTCTGGTGACATGTTGTTTAACACTAAGAGTGGGAGTAGTGTTGCAAAGGCTCTTTCGGTAATGCCTTCGTATAAATTTCAGCCAGTTGGTATTGGTTTCTCGATAAATACAAACTCAAACCAACTTCTTTCACCTGCTCTTTGATGACTAGTGGTGACGATTATCAATGTGCTATGGGAACGCGAGTGTGAATACTATTAATGCATAGAGCAATGCACTTTGATTGTCACAATACATCGGAATTTTTGATTTTGAACACAATCCATAGTCTCGGAGTTGAGATCGCATCCAGAGGATTTTGAGCACAAACATCCTGACCTAGGGCGATGTATGTCTGCTTCAGTAGTGGACGATGGCAGTACTTTTTGCTTTTTAGAGACCAGCTAACAAAAGCCGATGTCCAAGAAATTGAAGCTGAACCGAAGTATTCTCTTTGTGTCATGACAACCCTGCATAATCGCATTGCAAAAGCTTTTAGATCAAAGCCGGAGTCCTTCGGATACCAAGACCCTGTTTAATGGGGGGTTCCTTTTAGGTATCGAAAAGTATCGATTTATATGCAGTAAGGTGCATTTCAGTAGGCTTAGCCTGGGTACGTGCAACCATACATAACAGCAAATACTATGTCAGGTCTAGCTTGCACTAAGATACATAAGGTGAGCAACCATACCACGAAAATCGTGGTAGGATCAATTAGCTTTCCTCCCTTATCTTCATCAGGTTGGGACGCTCCGCTATTGGAGTGTCAATGGGTGTGCAGTGAGTCAAAACCAAAACTTTTTCAAGATTTCCGAGCATATTTGGATTGGTTTGATACAGATGCCTCTGGGATTTTGAGAAAACTTGTTGTAATCCTAAAAAGAAGAATTTTGTCCCATCATCGACATCTTGAAGTTGAGTTCATTTCGATATGCAATAATTTGGCATGCTTTGGGGTTGGTAGAGGCAAAAGTTATATCATCTACTAATATTTGTACCATAGAAGATGTTGCTGCTTTTATCGGGAACTGGAGTTGGATCGGTACACGCATTTGTAAACTCTATGGACTTGATTAGAATCGCTGATGCTTGATCTTACCACGCATCTGGAGCTTGTTTAAGCCCATAGAGAGCTTTTCTGGGCGGTTACACATGCGATGGATTGCTTTGGAATCTACTAATTCCTTCTGGTTGGGGACTAACATAAACAACTTCATTCATTTCGCCGTTGAGGAATGGCGTTTTTCACGTCCATCTGGAGATGGGACACATGGTTCTATTGCTGCGTGTGAATGAAGAGTATGATCGTTCTTAGTCTAGGCAAACGGAGCAAATGATTCCTCAAAATCAATTTCAGGTTCCTGTCGATATCCTTTCGCCTACTAACTGGCTTTGTTTTTCATGAAGCGTCTCATTAATTCATCCAACTTATTTGTTAATCCATTTGAGCGGGATGATAAGAATATTATCTGGACGGGTACACAGGTATCTATACATCGGCGTTCAATCTCTTGAATTTTTCCTGATAGCCTCAATCCAGCCACGAGTGCTCTTATAGGGAATGCTTGTAAGTTCTTTGGTTCAACATGAGTTAGGAATTCATTGAAGAAACACCACATTGCATCGGTTTCCAGCTGTTTCCTGGTAGAGACAGGTCAATCTTTATCCCCAATAATGTTTTCAAGTAGATGTGCTTGAGTCCACTTTTGCACGTGAGGTAATTGGTTGTTGGGAGTAACGTCGATATTGACAGAGTTGGAATGAGATGCTTCTGAATCGGTTTCAGGTAGACATTATAAGGTGTCAAAACAATTACTAGTCAACATTATCGAACAGTGTTTCAACTCAGAAATCACTAGTGTCTGGTAGAGGTATTTGATGATGGTAGAGGCTTTCGTAACTGCAGGAGCGCCTTCTGAGATTACTATTGTGGAGGTGAACCATTGGCATTCTCGTGGGCCGGGGCAGCTTTAATATTAATCGGATAAGTATCAGGGAACCATAACGGGGAGGATTGACCTCATCATCATTAAACTTTGAAACAAATCGTCTACTGTTTTTTGTAGGAGGGGACATAGGTGGTTATGGGTCTTTTTCTAATGCTGAACGGCTGCGTTCCGACTGTATAAAGCTTGTAAGTTTGAGTTCTGTTAATGTTTGGCAAGAAGTCATATGTTGAGGTAGTGGCCTGAACTGTTTGAAACAGACGTCAAACATTTAGTAAGTCATCAGAATGGTAACAGGAACGGTTTCTGATCTTGCGCGTTCGTTTGTTGTAGATTTCGGTACGCCTTCTTGGTGGATACCCTTGGAGTGCATAGCCAACAAAAATACCTATATCAGCCTTCGCCTTAAGTTTACCAACGTATCGTAGTCATTGGTTGGATTAGCACCAGAGAAACCAACACTCGAAGTATTGTTGTATAGATTAGGTTTCTTCCCCTTCGAAGTTCATAAATAGGTCTTACCGTTGAAGCGTGTTGTTCAGTGATCGATTGTGTTGTATAACAGCAGGGGCTACAAGCTTTTGCCCAAAGGAACAGTGGAGCTTTTGCAAAGATCAGCATTGTACGAGCAGCTTCCATAAGAGTTCGGTTATCCGTCTTTCGACATCGCCATTATGTTGTGGAATGACGAGGTACTGCTCGTTTCATGGGGATTATACAAACACTCTCAAACCATCGTCGAGTGTCTTATTGACAAACTCGTTCCATATCTGTTCTGACGAATCGAACAGTGATTAAGAGGCTTACATTGAGTCTTCATAATAAATTCTCAATCACTGAGGCAGTATCATCCTTTGTTCGAAGAGGAAATCTTACCATCCAAATCTGGTTGTATCTCCACTATCACCAAAACATATTCTTTCCTGTTGATACTTTCCGTTCTCATGGGGTCCGCAGAGGTCCATATGTAGTTTTTTTTTTTATGGAGAACTTCGAGTATTGGTGTTTTCCGCCTTTGTGGTTGTGATGCTTTCTTTTTTTGATGGCTTTTTACCTAGTGTCAAGATGGACACAACATGGTCTTTGTCATATTTCAGCTTGGGTAAACCTCTGGGACTGAGTATTTCGAGCCAAATTCGTTCAAGTCCCGATATTTAGATGATTCAACCGAATATGCCATAACCATGTACTTCGTTGAAGAGGCTTTTGTAAGCAAGCAACTGGTGAAGGCTGACAATCATATCTTTCAGGGTGTTGGTACAGGTTGGTAGTATAGTGAACTTTGGGAGATCCACACATATCTGTGTTGCGAAGGTAACAAGAGGGCTGTGTCGGAATGCAACTCTAACCTCCATCAACCAAAACTGTCCTACAGAGAATAGGTTGTGCTTGACGTCCTTTCAACGTAGTAGATCGAGAGATGATAGTGTCACCCAGTTATATAATCACCATAGCAACGATTGATGCATATTCATCGTTTGCCAAATTCACAGTACCAATAAACTTTTCCACAAAGTTATAAGCCGCGCACGATCACGGTCATATGTCTGAGAATCCTGAAATCCAGATACTTAGTAACAATTTGTACTGCCTGCAAATAACACAAATTATATACAGGTTGATAATTCGATTGATAGTGGTGCCATGAAGGGTTTCCGGTTATGTTAGCAGAATCAAAATACAAGAGATCCCTTTGGTAGCTGCCTTGTCGAATCACTAAGTTTTATGGTCAGTAATACTAGAGACCATAGTTATCTTGGGGGCTAGGAACTGAGCACTCGGAGGGTAGTGTCTATTGGTCAAATAAGTTGGTTCTATGTTTCCTAGTTAAAGGATACTTCTCAAAATAATGGGAAATGCCCTTCCTGTGGGCTTCCACTAAGGGCTTGCTTATAGCACAGGTTTTGCTTAATTGGTTTCAGTCTCTCTTAATGGGTTTCCCAACATTCTTAATGGGTTTCCATTCTTTCTTGGGTTGGCGTTTAAGACGCTTAGTCTGGTGGGTTTAACATTCACAGAATCATCACACATTAACCAAAAAATCTATGAGGATTAGCAAAAACAATGATTTGTTACATGCATCAACAAACATTGTTTCAAATTTGAAACAGAAACAGAATGTTGAACAAGCAAATTAGAATCAAACATGATTCTTTTTATTCAAGTCCGATGAGGTGTGCTTCTACTCTCCTCGCATTCGCACTCTTAGCCGGGCACATTGAACTATGATTCGAGGGGCTCCTTTAGGCACAGTTTGCTAGTTCCAGAAAGTGGGGTTTACTCCTGTAGGACATAGGCACACACATCGTTAGTTTGCTTATTAGGATGCCACAACTGGTTTTTGAGTTGGTTTGAGGAGAAGGTCGGGACGGTTCAACAAAAGTACTTGCTTCTTCATAGGTAAGGGGGGTTTGGTTTGTCCCAGTTAGAGTTTAGGTGGTGGAATATACTTAGAACCTAAGTTGTACATTCCAGGAGCAAGCACTTTAGGTGTCTCAGAAGTTGAAGGTTTACTACTTGTTTTTCCAGTCACTTGGGCTTTCAGCTGGTTATTTTCAGCAGTGAAGGCACTAAGCTTTTCAGTGTACGCAGTACGTGAGTGAGTATTCGCCTTTGACAGTTCATTCATTACGCGTCTTTTCAGACTCACGTTTTCTACTTATGGCCATCTAGCTGAATCCTATGGAGGGTAATCGTTTCTTTCAACTGAACTTGTCAGTTTCTATAGGCTTGTTGGTCACTCTATACGTGCAGTGGAACCTTACATTCATCACTTCATGATGTTGAAAGAAACCTGGGGAAAGGGCAAAAATTTTTTTCTAATTTCATGATAGTGTCATTCTTTCCCTTGAAGCTGTTGTTTAACTTTTTAATTTCAAAATTGCATTGGTGGCACTAGAAGTGTCTATGAATGTTTATAGTTTGAAATTTAAGTTGTAAACTAACATATTTCTAGTTCGTAGGAAAGGAAAAACGTTTTTTTCAGATTCAGTAATTAGTTGGTTTTATTTCTGTTTTGAAATCTCTACTTCAAGTTCAAGAACTTTAGTGTGTTCCCAATCGCCTGCAGATTCTATAGATCTTCGAAAAGGGCAATTCGAACTAGGGGGCCAAACAATAGGAAGTAAGCACAATTAGAGCAGATATCTTTTTCGAATCACGCAGCAATTAAGCATTCATTTTATGATTAAAAAAGATTTTTACTTCTCTATGGTCAGGGTCTTGTTATCAAAGAAACACATTGTTCATACTCCGCCTCCAATTACATCAAAAGTCGGTCAATTCCCTTATTCTTTGAAAAGTTCATTAGGCAGCTTGGATATGTTTTTGATAGATCGTAAAATTGTTCAGTTGTTGTTCCTACAAACTGTTTTGCATAATCATAACACCATTCTGAAACATTAGTCTGGTTTTTGTGTTTGTTCTTTCTTTTATTGATACCTTAAAATTGAGGAAAAACAGCTCATTTACGTTTCGAAGACTGGCCGAACTTGACTTGGAGGTGTCTTTTATGAACTATAAGGTTAGTACCAAGGTGTTCTAATTGTGGCTTGATTTACTAGCTTGACTAGCAATTCTGTCCATGGCAGGAAGCCAATACGGCCTGATCACCAGATAGATCCTTTTGAGGGAGAACATAAAGGGCATTAAGCTTGGGCATAGAAGTCATTTGCGGGTCGAACATGCCCTGGTTTTTCGTTATTTTTTCATGCTAACAACTCCTGGTTGAACCAAGACCTCTTCCACTATCCCATTACTAAACAGGGTGGTGAGTGGGATGAAAAGGGTATCAGCATCATTCAAAACAGGTTGAGCACGCATTGGCCAAATAACCTAGGTACCTGGGTTACGGGGACTTAGATGTCCTTGTGCAAGTCAGCGGTTGCCTTTTTAGGTTTCTTGGAAAGCATGGGAATAGTTTGAGTTGGCATGTTAAATCTTTGCAACATGTCTCTTGCAGCTTTGTTAGCATTTTTTAAACAAACTATTTCATCTATAGTAATATCAGCAAGTTCCTTTTTCTCAGATAAAATCTTTTCTTTTTCAGATTGTAAAAATGCAATTGATTTTTCTTTTCCTGAAAAAGTGGATTTAAGCAACTCGTTTTCTTGCACAAGTTCAGCGTTACGCTTGTTACGCTGAATCACTAGGGCTTGTTCCTGTCTAACTTTGTTTTCAACATCACAGTTTTGACCTTGTGGGTATCTAGGACGAAATTTTTTCCTTGCCTTGCATTAAGAAGCTCATTTTTTTAAGGTCTCTATTTCCAAACATTTTCTTGGTTAACCTTAGCATGTTCCGTCTATTGGGTTTGCAAGTCAGTGTTAAGATGCTATCATAGATTACTTTATCAGATGTGTCAGCAACGATACCTCAAGTTGGAACATTTTGGGCTTCGGTGTCAAAGAAGATACTGATGATACGGAATCGTTATTGTATCAATCTCAGTCTCAGCTCAGAGTACTAAATGTTCTTCCTGGTGCATCTCCTGATTCGATGTAATCACAATATCAAAGATTTGATTGTCATTGGAGTGTACCAGCATTGACTGGATTGTTGGTTTGCAATAGTGTTGAAAAATTGGCCATTAAGCGACGCTGCAGTGGGCCTTCATTCCACGTATGAGTCATATGGCATCCTCATGATTAGCATGAAGCATTGTTTTGTGTAGTGTCAGTGCCTGAGGTTGATTCATAATGTGCGGTGCATGCACATCAGCGAGGAATGCTTCAGCTTAGCATCTAACACATCACTTTTCATTAGTTTCCATCCGTAAGGCTTTATCTTTGATAGTATTGAGAGTCCAGCTTTTCATTTTGGGTTCATTACCACTGCCTTTCTAGGCCGTCAACATGTCCTTCCTCCTCTGCAGTTTTGTAAACATATCACCTTCTTACCTCAGTGCACCAGTATTGCCAACATTACTGGTGCCATCCTTCTGAACTGGTTCAGTAACAATGTGACATCATGCACCGTAGCAGGAGTTCTTGAGTTGAGGAAGTCCGGAGTGGTTGTTGGTGGGTGGAAAAATGCTTTTGGAAACCATTAAGAGATTAGCAATCTGAGTCATGGTGGCCTTCAATTGCGGTCATGAGGAGGATCTGAGCAGTAGGTTGAGCGACTAGGAGTTGAGTGTGATGAAAGATCAGGTGCTAGAATGTGGTGTGAGCATCATAGGCCAGTGGATAACAATACTTGTAGGATCTGCTCCTGTTTCTGAGTGTTTTTTGGCATGAGGCTCGTAGGCTTGGTTGAGTATAAGATCTGAACATAAGCTGTGGTTGGATATCCATGTTCTGTTTTGACATTTAGTCACCATACCTTAACCCAATATGCCGGAAGGTTGTGACAAACTTGGTGTTATCTGATGAGTTGGAATGTTGAGCATTGAGTAATCATATCATTCACAAGCTTGTGGAAACGCACAAAGTAGTCATGAATTGATTCGTTTCCAATAGCACGAAAGCGTTCGTACTCATCAAACAGATCTTCCTTCCTTTGTTGAATAGTCCTACCTGATCCTTGCATGAGCATCTCCACATTATCCCAAATCTCCTTTGCAGTGCTTGTTTGATTGAGGTTGTTGAAGATGTGTCTGGGAAGACCTTGACTAAGAATGATTTCAGCTTGAGTATCAGCCATCTCAAGTTTGTTTTCCTCTTCACTGAATTCAGAATCAAGTTTCTTCCTCGGTGCAGGCACAATAGTAGAATCAGTAGGTGGAGGATCAGTGATCATAGGGTGAGGTGTAGGTCCATTCTGGATAGATTTCCATATCAGCTTGCCATTGGGTTTGCCTCGAATGTACCTGTGTATACGAATCTTCCAAGAATCGTAGTCACTTTCAACCAACATAGGTGGACGAGTATCGGTACCCGCTGCATTTGTTTCTTCATTGGATGCCATTTTGAGTATGAATGACCAGATCGTAAGTGATTGTTGATTTGTTTGAATTGTGTTTATGTTTTTGTTGTTGTTTGATTATTAAGTTTGGTGACAATAAGACTCTTAACAAGTTCGATTCAAGAGGAATATCTTGTTCGGTCCTAATGGTTCTCACTCGTTCGGTCCTAGAGAGGGTTTGCTAGTTCGGTCCTTGAACAAAAAAAACTGGTTCGGTCCAAACTTGAAAGACCACTAGTTCGGTTCACCAAGGGAGGTGCTTGTTCGGTTGCCTGGTTCGATCCTCTCGTTGGCTTGTTCGATCCTCTTGTTCGAATGGCTTGTTCGATCCTCTTGTTCGAATGGCTTGTTCGATCCCTTGTTCGATTCTCCTTGTTCGTTCGGTGGACACAAACACGAATCCAAAGACCTTTTTCTTGCTAGAAAACACCACGAACAACTTGTAAACCTCCAAGAAATCTCTACAAAAATATGATAAGCTCGAGCAAGTAATGAATACACGAACCAAGACCACGAATACGATCAAGACTCTTGTTTTTCCCCTTTTTCGTTTATTGTATCGAACTAAAAGAAAAAAAATCTCCAAATCTTGATTGCTAACGAGATGGTTTGTATGATATTAGATTAACCATAAAACCATCTATGAATCAAGAATCAAAACCAATAAGTAATCAAACTAAAAAAAATTCGAAACTCCCCTTGTGATTTTTTTAATTTCCGAAACCCCCAAAAAAAATTAAAACACAAATCAAATCAATTCATCAATCTTGTTGGCTCTTGATACCAATTGTAGGTTCCATGATCATTCATACGAATCCTTAACAATGAAGTGTAGAATCAAGATGCATAAAATTAAGAACTTTATTGATGATTGAAAGAAAAACAAAAACCTTTTGGTGGCTAGAAACCCTCACAATAATGACTAGCTAATTTTCTCTCTAAAAATGTCTAACCTAATTTTGACTAAACTAGGTGTATTTATACTAAAAGCATTAGCCTAGGAGGCCTTTGTGGGCTTTTTCATTAATGGCCCATTTACATTAATAAACATTAATTAATTAACCAACTAACGAGCTAGACTTTTGTCTTGTATCTTCGAGTGACCGAAGCTTCTTTGTTCGGGTCCATTTATGTGATCCTAACAATCTCCCCCTAGATGAGGTCATGAGAAGTTGTTTGAAGCTCACTCGTGCTTGTCTCTTTAGCTCGTTGTTGATAGGGTACTTCACTTGTTGTGCTTTGGTAATTCAATCTTTAACACCTTGATCATGATCTTCAGAACTTGATGTGATGACTTGATCTTGATCTTTGACTTGTTTAAGCTTTACTTCTCTGAATTACTTTGTGATCTTCTTTCACTTTGACTTTGCCATACGCTGATCTTTAGTCTCACATGCTCATATCTGTTGGAATCTGGAAAGCTTTGATGATGTATCTTCTTCTAATCTCCATAACGTTTAGCATTTGAAGAAGACATTGATTTTCAGAGATTGTGCGGAAGCTTTGTATGTAAACTTTCTTGATTTCTTCAGATATGTGAGTAAGGATATGAGCATGTCTTGCATCGGATACTTTGAGTCGTCATTCGCTATGATAGAACAATTTAGTCACCAACAAAAACATTTTGTTATGTAAAATCCACTTAATGTGTTCTAGAAAAACATTTTGTGAACACACAAAGGTTTTATATTTTGAAGGGACCGAGTATAGACGATACTCAATCTGGTCGGTTACATTAACCTCTGATTCCGTGAGGATCAATGATTACAGTATGAATACTGCACCTGTGATCAGATAGATTCATTAAAAGAACCTTCTTGACAGGTTTTCCGGCACGTGACAAGCTAGTTCCTCTAATACCTAAGTATCAGATTCCCTAATGTTCGCCGTTCTCTAGACCAGATGTCCGAAGACTAACACACTATAAGTATTTCTACTAATAGAATGGTAAAGAGTGAGTCAGTACAGTTACTATCTGCTGACTATACCGTATAATTCCTTTTTCAGCGTTTTACTTCTTAATACAATTAAGTACCGTAGAAGGCCTGTGGCAAAAATGATTTGAAAAACATTCGATGTGCTTATAAAATTTGTTTGGGGCACAAACGAAAGTTTAAATCAGAATGCTTCTGATGATGTTTTGAAATATATCCCGAAAGATATGAAGTGCCTTGGGAAATCCAAACTTGTACAAGTACATTTATGGAAATCCACTTCACTAGTGGGCGCAGTCCGAAGACCAGGCATGAGCATTCATACGAATACCCTGTTGTTACAACATCTCATTTCTTCCATGATTCCACAAGATCACATTTCACGAACATGAAACAAAAGATTCTTTGTCATTTATCAAGATACGTGTGTATAACACAAACTTTTGGTACCTTGACATTTTTGATCATATTAACACTTATGCTCCCCCTACACATGTGCGTCGATAATCGAAAGATGTTTAGCACATGCATGGATAGGACTTAGCATTTTAGAATCAATCGAATCATTAATTATCCGTTTTACATGTTTAAGTCACATTTTCTCCCCCGATCAAAAGTATGAAACTTGTGAATGGTTTTGATCTAGAATGGACTTAAAATGTATCAATCTCCCCCTCAAAGTATGAGGTGAGGTGAAATAGCACAAATATCAAGTGAGCAATTGAAACAAGACCTTTAGAATACCCAGACAGGAATGATACTGCAATCTGTCTTGAACTTGTAAGCGGTTGGTCGTGTCAATCTTTCAGCAATAGAATCAGCAACAGTACGTCCTTTTGACCTGCAACAACTGTTAGTATACCTGATTCTCCCCCTCAAACAATGACCCGTGTCAATGTTTGATTTGGTTAACCCGAACATGTTTGATAAAACAAGTTGTTTATGAGAAAAATGGTTCGGGGCTTAGACAACTTCTTGTCTGTAACGAAAAAATGCACTGAAACGTACACTAACACTCTTTTAAGACCGGGTTACAGTCTGAAATAACTGCAAGCCATTTTTTTTTTTTTTTAAATATACACAATGATACAATGCTTTAGCATTCAAAAATACCAGATAACCCCTTGGAACCAGCCTTTCGATCACTAAGTTTGCAATCGGTGAACCTAGAGATCATAGTAACTTTGGAACTAGAACTAACGCTCGGGGTAAGTTCTAAAGGCTCAACAATGGGTTCCATTATCCTAGTTAAAGGACAGTTATCATACAACGCAAAATATCGTCCAGTGGGTTTCCACTGAGGCTTAACACTACCAACAACCTTTCTAGTTGGTCTCCAAGCTGTCTTAGTAGTGTTCACATTATGATTCCTGGTTGCTTTCCAAACCTGCTTAGTATGATTCACACTATGTTTGGCCTGGGGGGTTTTGGTATTCACAGACTTCAAAGAACGAATCACAAACTGATTATGGTCAACAACGTTCAACTTCCTATTGTGATATGCTGCTCTCCTCGCGTTCACACTTGTACTGGGCATGATACGATGGTTCCGAGTGTGGCTCTTTGCCATTGGGTTTGCCTCGAATGTACCTGTGTATACGAATCTTCCAAGAGTCGTAGTCACTCTCAACCAACATTGGTGGACGAGTATCGGTACCCGCTGCATTTGTTTCTTCATTGGATCCCATTTTAATTTAAGTATGAATGAACGGATCGCAAGTGATTGTTGATTTGTTTGATTTGTGTTTATGTTTTTGTTGTTGTTTGATTATTTAGTTTGGTTAAAGAGGGATAGCTTGTTCGGTTGTCTAGTTCGGTTGACCAAGTAAACACTCGTTCGGTTCAAAGATATTTGCTCGTTCGATCCAAAAAGAGAATCAACTCGTTCGATCCTAGAGAAAAAACGAGCTCGTTCGGTCCACAAAGGATTTCCTAATTCGGTCCTTGAAGTATAAACTAGTTCGGTCCAAAATCGAAAGTCCACTAGTTCGGTTCAGCAAGGGAGTTGCTTGTTCGATCCTCTTGTTCGATCCCTTTGTTCGATCCCTTTGTTCGCTCGTCTTGTTCGATCTCTTGATCGATCTCTTGTTCGATCCTCCTAGTTCGATCCCCACTTGATTTTCACTCGTTCGATTCACAAAGACTAACCTCGTTCGATCCTCCTAGTTCGATCGTCTTGTTCGATGTTTGAAGAATTGAACTCGTTCGATCGTATCTCGTTGAAGCTTGTTCGATCCTCCTAGTTCGGTCTTCCTTGTTTTCCCCTCGTTCGGTCCTCTTGTTCGGTGAGCACAACACACGAAACCAAAGACCCCCTTTTTTTAATACTTTTCGAAACAAAAAAAATGAACAAAAGAAAATCACGAGATCGTTGATTGCTAACAAGATGGTTTGAATGATATTAGATTAAACATAAACCATCTTTGAATCAAGAATCAAAAACAAACAAATAATCAAAACAAAAACCTCTTTTTTTTTCAAAATCAATAACAAAAAAATAACAAACCAAAATCAATTCATCAATCTTGTAGGCTCTTGATACCAATTGAAGGTTCCATGATCATTCATACGAATCCTTAACAATTATGTGTAGAATCAAGATGCAGAAAATTAAAGACTTTATTGATGATTGAAAGAAAAACCTTTTGGTGGCTAGAAACCCTAATAACAATATTGACTAGTTATGATGTCTCTAATGTCTAACCTAATTTTTGACTAAACTAGAACTATTTATACTAACAAGGTTTTGCCCATTCTAGGCTTTTGTTGGGCTTTTTAGGCTTTTTCTTTGTTAGCCCAATTACATTAATAAACACTAAATAATTAATCAACTAACAAGCTAGACTTTTGTCTTGTCTCTTCGAGTGACCGAAGCTTCTTTGTTCGGGTCCATTTATGTGATCCTAACATAAACATTATATCTGTTTTTGATTAATTCCTTTCTTCTCTATTTCTCTCATAGTTCTCTCATTTCTTTTACTTAATTAATCTCTTTGTCTGTTTTTAACACAGTTCTCTTTCTATTTTTACTTACAGAATCTCTCAATTCTTTTTCTCACTAGACACTCTTTCAGTCAGTCTGTTTTCCATACAAATAAGTCCTCTCTTCTCTGGTTTTCTCATAATTCTCTCAATTCTTTTTACTCACTTGTACAATATGTCTGTATTTATATGTACACAGCTTTCTTTCTGTTTTTGAACTCATAAATTCTCTCAATTCTTTTCCTGACTATTCACTTTATCTATTTTATTCACACAATCAACATAAAAAATAAATAAATTCAAAATTCAAATTATAGAGCAAGTTCAGTAGGAATCCTAATTTAGGATATTCCTACCTATCCCCTTATTCCTATTTACATCATTCTCATTATTTGTGTTTATTACATTTGCTTCCATACCCATCCCCTTATTCCTATTTACATCTTTCTCTTTCCCTTCATCCTCCTTTCTTCTCCTATACTCAAACCTACTATTTTGTTGCCATTTGTTATTCACATTAACATGCCTCCCTTCATTCCACCTCCTATCATACCGACCATTCTGCATATTAGTTCTTCTGTTCATATTAAAACCTTCCCTTCCTTGTTTCCTGTTCTGCACTACTTTAAATTCATTCTCCTGAACCTTAGTAGAACCCTCATCAGTTACATTCTTTTGGATTCTGCAATAACTATCTGTGTGACCAAAAACTTTACAGTGAGAGCAGATACATGGCAACCAGGAGTATTCAACATTTACGGGTTTCTTAGTTCCTTCAGTAAAAGTTTTACTTTTATACATGATTTCAGTTTTATCCTTAATACCCTTTTCAGCATCAATTTTAACCAATACTCTAGCAAATCCAATTCTACCAACACCAGTAACACACATCTTAGTTGTAACCTCATCCATTATGACAGGTTTACCAATAATACTTGCTAAAGCACTAATTCCCTTAACACTCCAAGCTTCCATAGGTACATTAATCATTTTCACCCATACTGGTATTTTTTTTGTTTAACTTTGTCAAGACACATATCAATTCTTTTTCTCCCAAACACTCTATTTTTTTGATTAATTCATGTATTCTTTATTTCTCTCACAATTCTCTCAATTCTTTTACTTACTTGATCTCTCTGTCTGTTTTTAACACACAATTCTCTTTCTATTTTTACTTATAGAATCTCTCAATTCTTTTTCTCACTAGACACTCTGTCTGTTTTCCACACAAATAAGTCCTCTTTTCTCAGTTTTTCTTACAATTCTCTCAATTCTTTTTACTCACTTGTACACTCTGTCTGTATTTATATGTACACAACTGTCTTTTTGTTTTTGAACTCACAAATTCTCTCAATTCTTTTCCTCACTATTCACTCTATCTATTTTATTCACACAATCAACAAAAAAAGCAAAATTCAAAATTCTACTTACAATACTAATACTAATTCAATACTAAAGCAAGTTCAGCAGGAATCCTAATTGAGGATATTCCTACCTTACCCCTCCACTTTATTCCTTAACACAATATTCTCAACACCATAATTCTCATCTACAATATCCTCATATTCCTCAATCTCTTAGGCTGCATCAAAGAGCTCTTTTTTGTCCCTATAATACCTTTTCATTTCCTCAGTCCATCCATTCATTCCCATATAATTATTATCATTTTTCTTACTCAAAAACTCATCCACAATTTTCCTTTGATCAATATTAGGTATTAATTCCCCCTTATTTATCAAGGAATTCAACAAA